>JAKUCV010001781.1:23745-34515 GCA_028386065.3 Turnera subulata | reverse complement strand
CACATGTTATAAACCATAACATTCCAATCATCCAGCTCATAAGCAAAAAGTACACTTAGGCACACAATACAGATTACAGCATGTTAGCAAACAAGCATGCAACTCAAACAAACCATTCCAACGAGCTCATGCAAACAAACATAAAAAGACATATAAAGTCACCTCAACGACGATTGTCCTGTGGAGCTTTTCCCAAAACTGATCCACCAGCTCCCGAGGTAACACCCATGCCTGAATACCGGCACACACAACAAATTACAAAACAATAATCCCAACTGTGCATGCATGGTACTTATATGCACAATTGAGTAAAACCCGTCCCAAGTTAATCGACTATGTAATTCCCGGGTCTAAACCCGACTTAAAGTTCTCTCACCAAAACTCCGAGTATCGGGACCTAAAGTTCACCGGCTTACGCCCAACTAAGTCCAACAAGTAAATCCCGAGCCTATGGCCCGATCATTATGTCGTTTATGAATTCCCGACCTAAAGTCCAATCTAAGCCCAATTACAATTTCCGGGCCCAAAGCCCACTTCCATAAGTCCTTATTTAATTAATTATAGAATTGGGCTCAAAGCCCGTTACTTAAGTCCAAGTCAATTCGATGTCCAAAGAATCCCGGCCTAAGGTTCTACCCGTGTCGATAATTACCGGCCTAAGGTTCTACCCGTCTCGGTTTACACTAATTACAATTAAATAGATGACCTAATTCCGAATTATAAGTACAAGCCATGAATGAATACAATTGTACATCCGGTATACCGTTAAAATGCCGAAAATCGAGACTCGAGCCTTCGCCGGAAAATTCCCGAGCCTCGACGGAAAATTCCCGAGCCTTCGCCGGATTCCGGTGAACTCGCCGGAAACGTCCAAAAAAACTGCCAGAACCGTCAACCACATCACATTCACATCACTCAACACCAAACCACACAGAACTAAAAAAAAAAACGAATTACAAAAGAAGAAGAACAAGATGGCCCTTACCCGGAAGTTTACTGCCGGAACCGGACCTCAACCCTCTGCCGGCAGAACACCCGCACACACACGGCACCTCACTGCCGGAACACACACACCCGCAGCACGCAGCTCCGGCCAGACCCCACCAACAGCTACCTCGGCCCAACACAAATCGCTGCAGACGAGCCCGCATCCCACACCGACATAGACCCGCCGAGACAAGAACCAACAACAACACGAACCCACAACCCCCACACAAATCCACCACCACGACAACGATTCATCCGCCGTCATCGGCAACACAAATTCCACAACAAAAGCACCAACACAAACCGGAAAGAAAAGTCAGAGCCGAGTCGACAGGAAACAAAAGAGAAGACGAAAGAGGAGGCAAGGAACTCACCCGTGCTCGCGGCGGCGGCGTCGTGTGTTGGCTCCTTGTCCTCTGCAATCCCACGGCGGCAGCGACCCGAGCGAAGAGAAGACGTCGGCGTAGAGGAATTGAAGGTTGATGTGTGGACGCAGACGAGGAAAAGAAAGGAAGAGAGGGGGAAAAAGAAGAGGGAAGAAGAGGAGAAGAAAACGAGAGAGGGAAGGGAGGAGAAGGACGAAGGAAGGGTGAAGAGAAGGAAGAGGGTAGGCGGCGGCTGAGAAAATTTGAAGAAGAAGATGAGAAAAGAAAAAAGAAAGGGAAGAAGGGTTTTTAGGGCTTGACCCGCCAGCCCGAACGACGCGTCGTTCGGCTGGGCGCGGTCAACCCGCCCTGTTGACTCGCTTCCTTTTGTTTTTTTTTTTTTTTTTAAACAGTCCCAAAACGACGTAGTTTCATAGTACCCTCCATTAATCTTCGTGTTTCACCCCGTTCTCGGATCCGTTTCTCACGGGACCCGAACCATGGACAATACCAATTTAAAATTGACATTTCCAAGACATAATAATTTATTTCTTCGACTAAAACCTCGAAAATACCCCAAGGGTAAAATTGGAATAAAATTTCGAAAATTCCGAAAAATCAAATTTTGAAAATTCGGGGCGTTACAAGAGTAGGATTCAAAATGAGCCTAAGAAGAAGAAAATTGAGACTAAGCCTAGGAAACCTAAGGTTCAACCTAAGGAAAACAAGGTGAGTAAAGTGCACAAACATAGGCAACATAGTAACTATTATCAACCTAGAAGGATGCATAACCCAAATGTTATTTGTCACTATTGTAATAGAGTAGGACACATTGCTCATGTTTGCTTTACTAGGCATAGGCATTGGGCACAAGAAGAAGCTTATTATCGGCATGCCCCTAACACTCAAGGACCCAAAAAGATTTGGGTACCAAAATCTCATTTGATTTGCTTTTGTAGGCATGCTTGAAGGCATCAAGTGTACTTTGGTACCTTGATAGCGGATGCTTCAAGCACATGACCGGAGAAGCATCCAAGTTCTTGCAAATTAAGCCATCAAATGGAGGAAACATTGTCTTTGGAGACAACAACAAAGGAAAGATCATCGACATTGGCTCGGTTGGTAAAAATAATCTTCCTCCATTGATAATGTTTTACTTATTAAAGGTCTTAAACACAATCTCTTGAGCATAAGTCAATTATGTGACAAGGGAAATCGTGTGACTTTTGATTCCAAGTCATACACCGTAGAACATCTTAGTGATAATAAGATCATCCTACATGGTGATAGAATTAACAACATTTATATGGTTAACTTGGAGAAGTCTTCATCAAAATTTTCAAATTGTCTAATGAGCAAAGAAGAAGATATGAGGTTATGGCATCGTAGAATAGCTCACGTTAATATGAAGATGTTGAACAAATTGGTAACTCAAGACTTAGTTGTTGGTATTCCAACGATTAAATTTGAGAAGGATTCTATATGTGATGCATGTCAAAAGGGGAAGCAAGTGAGAGCTTTGTTCAATTCCAAAAACGTTGTCTCAACATCTAGACCGCTTCAACTTCTGCACATGGATCTCTTTGGTCCCTCACAAACTAAAAGTTTTGGAGGCAACTATTATGCCTTTGTAATTATTAATGATTACACTAGATACACTTAGACTTTATTTCTTACTCATAAAAGTGAAGCATTTAATATTTTCAAGAGTTTTCTTAAGAAAGTTCAAAATGAAAAAGATTGTTCAATTGCTTGCATTAGAAGTGATCATGGAGGTGAATTCGAAAACAATCAATTTTCAACTTTCTGTGATAAGCATGGCATTGAATATGATTTCTCAGCCCCTCGGACACCACAACAAAATGGCGTTGTTGAACGCAAGAATCGGTGTCTTGAGGAAATGGCAAGAACAATGCTCAGTGAGGCTAAAATTCCCAAGTATTTCTTGGCTGACGCAGTGAGTACGGCTTGCTATGTGTTAAATCGAGCAATCATTAGGCCAATACCCATGAAGATGCCCTATGAATTATACAAGGGAAGAAAGCCTAACATTTCTCATTTTTGAGTTTTTGGATGAAAATGCTTTATTCATAACAATGGGAAAGACAATTAATTTGGGAAAATTCGATGCAAAAGCTGATGAAGGCATCTTTCTTGGTTTTCATTGCGCAGCAAAGCGTATAGAGTCTTCAATAAACACACCTTAAGTGTCGAGGACTCCCCTCATGTTGTGTTTGCAGAAAATGATACTCGCTTGGCAAGAAAGGATTTCTGTGATGATCTTGTAGGTACACTTGAGAAGATGTCATTAGACGACAAGGGAGGAGAAGAAGAAAACAACTTACAAAAAGTTGTAAACACAACTGCAGAATCAAGTTCTCAACAAGAAGTTGCAAACCCAGAGAAGAACACACAAGACACAACGATTGATGTCAACCAAGAATCACCTAGAGAATGGCGAGAGTCCAAAGACCACCCTCTTGACACGGTAATTGGTGATATCAACCACGGGGTAAGTACTCAAAATTCCCTTAGAGACACTGTAGGTCACAAATTAAGCCCACAACCATTTCTGGAGCAATTAACGATGAACATTGGACCATGGATATGCAAGAAGAGCTAAATCAATTCAAACGTAATGATGTTTGGAAATTGGTTCCAAGGCCCGTTAGTCATACAATAATTGGCACGAAATGGGTGTTTAGAAATAAACTAGATGAAAATGGCATAATAACTAGAAACAAAGCTAGGTTAGTAGCTAAGGGTTATAATCAAGAAGAGGGAATCGATTTTGAAGAAACATATGCACCTGTTGCACGATTAGAAGCCATTCGCTTATTGCTTGCATTTGCATCATCAATGAACTTTAAGTTGTATCAAAAATGGATGTTAGAAGTGCATTTCTAAATGAGTTCATTCAAGAAGAAGTGTATGTTGATCAACCCCCAGGCTTTGAAGATCATGCATTTCCTGATCATGTCTTCAAACTTAAGAAAGCACTCTACGGTCTTAAGCAAGCTCCCCGAGCTTGGTATGAACATTTGAGCAAATTTTTTTTGGACAATGGGTTCAAAAGGGGGAAGGTTGATACTACACTCTTTATTAGAAGAAAAAACAATGACATCCTCTTATTACAAATTTATGTAGATGACATCATTTTCGGTGCTACTAACATATCCTTGTGCAAGGAATTCTCTGATATGATGACCAACAAATTTGAGATGTCCATGATGGGAGAATTGACCTTCTTCTTGGGCTTACAAGTCAAACAAATGAAGGAAGGCACATTCATCTCACAGTCAAAGTATTGCAAGGAATTGCTTAAGCGCTTTGAAATGGACGGATCAAAGGAAATGGTCACACTAATGAGCACTTCTGAACATCTAGACAAGGATGAGAAAGGTAAGGAAGTTGAGGTCAGAAAGTATCGAGGTATGATCGGATCCCTTCTCTACTTAACTGCAAGTTGGCCAGACATTATGTTTAGTGTTTGTTTATGTGCTAGGTATCAATCATGTCCTAAAGAGTCTCATCTTAAGGCAATCAAAAAAATTATGAAATACCTAATAGGCACAATTAATGTTGGACTATGGTATCCTAAAGGTTCTACACTTCAACTCGTAGGCTATTCCGGCTTAGACTTTGCAGGATGCAAACTAGATCGTAAGAGTACTAGTGGAATTTGTCACTTACTCGGCAGCTCCTTAGTTTCTTGGTTTAGTAAGAAACAAGCTAGTGTGGCGTTATCCACCACCGAGGCGGAATACGTTGCAGCTGGTAGTTGTTGTGCTCAAATCATTTGGATGAAACAACAACTAGAGGATTATGGTCTTAACATCAATCATATTCCTCTCAGGTGTGACAATACTAGTGCCATAAGTCTAACTAAGAATCCAATCTTACATTCAAGGACTAAACATATTGACATTAGAAATCACTTTATTAGAGATCATGTTCTCAAGGGAGACATAGCTATTGAATTTGTGGACACAAAATTTCAACTAGCCGATATTTTCACGAAACCCTTAGAGAAAGAGTCATTCTTCCGAATTCTAAATGAACTAGGAATACTTGACTCAACATTGATCTAATTTGCGCATTTTTGTATTGTTCTATCGTATTTATTCTTTACTGACTTGAGCATCGGAGTGTTTTCTAAGTTATTCTGCAGGTACCCCTCATTTAGGCAAAAAGATAGGAGGAACAAGAATGCCGAGACTGCACAACATCGATGTTGCTTAACAAAACATCGATGTTTGGCCTATACAAACCTGGACCCGAGGTTGTCAAACATGGATGTTTGAGGATCAAACATCGATGTTGAGTGGACTTCAGCTCGTACCATTCCCAACCAGTAGCTTCAAACATCGATGTCTAAAAGCCTAACATCGATGTTGTCTCATGTGCACAATCAAGTCATTAACCCGAAACATTGATGTTCCATAAGTGTCTTTTCTTCCCAGTAGTTTTAAACATCGATGCTTACAGGTAAGACCTCGATGTTGTGTCATTACATCTTAAAATTTTTAATCTAGTAGTTTGACACATCGATGTTCTCATCTTTCAAACATCGATGTTGTCTCGATCGGCGGCATATCAGATTCTGTCCAAAGGCTCAACATCATCGATGTTGCGCTTACGAACATCGATGTTTAGCCCTCACTATTCAAAAATTATAGCCGTTGGGGAGTCAAACATCGACGTCTTCAAACAGAACATCGATGTTGGACCGGTAAAATAAAAAGAAAAATAGCCGTTGAGGCTGACCTCAACACCCCAACAGCTCTATTTTGGCTCCCCTATATAAATGGTGCCTCCCTCTATGGTAGGTGGGAAGAAATTTTCCACAAGTATGGTAGGTGGGAAGAAATTTTCCAAGGGCAAATCTCCCGCGAAGGAGAGACCCTCACCGACAGGAGGAGGCTCTTCAAGCACAGCCCGAGGATTTGGTATGGAAGACACCTCGGTTTGGTTCTCTTCCAAAACGGATCTCACCCACTTCCAGAATTCTTTCTCCAAGCACCCCATTGCACCCCCTCGATATCTTCCGGTGATTTACCCTAGTATGAAAAATTACACACAGCTGGAGCCCCTCCTTCGAGCATCGGGATTATGGGAGTTCGTGACTAGCAGTCTCCTTCAATTCAGTGCCGACTTTGTACGAGCCTTCTACTCCACCCTCCGCCGAGATGGAGATAACCTGACTGCTCATGTAAATGGAGTATCCATCAACATGAAGTTGCAGGAATTCGGGACGGTTGCTGGCTTGCCTTTTCAGGGAGACGATATTGCATCATATGGAGGTGATCATTGGGCCACAACCCATGAACCACCCTTTCTGAATGAGCTTGGCTTCACGACCTTTGTTCGTCACAGTTCCGGGAGGCCAACTATTCAGACAATCAACTCGGAGTACCGACTTCTATTCTACCTTCTCACCCGGGTCATCAAGCCAAGAGACGGAAATCACACAATCATATCAGTTGAAGATATGAAAGTGCTTCATGCCATTCTTCACCATGCACTAATTATTTGGGCACGATTTGTGCTTATGCACATGTCTGACTATCCGCCCACATTTCCTTACCACCCCCTAACATATGCCTTCTTGGTAGTGCAAATTTTGTTGAATGCTGGTGTTAATGCTCGCGTCGGTGCACAGGTTCCCCATTCAAAAATTTGGACAATCAATGATGCCACATTTCGCAGCAGAAAATATGAGGAAGAACCAAGGACCGGCACCACTTTCGAGCAAGTTCCAAGGACTGCCCAAGCAGAAAGTTCCCGTGCAGCCCCTTCTCTACGCCAAACCTCCGGAGTCACTCTTGAGTCCATTGCTGACTCCATCCACGGCCTTCAATTAAGCATGACAAGCTTGGGCCCAGCAATATAGAGGATTGACACGGAAGTGCAAAGACAAGGCCACTCTCTTCGGTCCTACTTTGCCCGTGTGAATTACAATCCTCCACCATATCACGCCACCCTTCATTGCTACAATTTTGAAGAAGAAGGTGATGATGCTGATAAGGACTTCACTCCAATGGATGTGGAGGATGGTCAAGAAGGAGGTGATGGTGAAGAAGGAGCTAATAAAGAAGAAGAGGAAAACATCCCTGCACAACAATCTGATGATGATGATGATAATGACGATGGGAGCGAAAGCCCATCTTTCTAAACTCTTCTCTCTTGCTCTGTTTATGTCCTTTTAAATTCAATAAAATTTTTCCTATTGCTATTTCTTTTTGCTAATGCCAAAAGGGGGAAGATAAGTAGAAGTAGAAGTATATGCACAAAGAAATATGCACCAAGTTAGGGGGAATCATAGCTTGAAAAACTACGGGGGAATTAACCTCACTTATGAATTCATAAAACTTGGTGCATACTAATTCCTCATTTTGAACTTATAAATTTGGCATATACTCCTATTTGTTTGTCATTATTAAAAAGGGGAAAATTGTTAGAACTCATGCCTCCTTGTCTCATTTCAGGATTTTGATATTGACAAACCAACCATGACAAAATTGAAACAAAAAGAAATCAATCAAAGAGCAAAGGTCTAAAGAGAAAAGAGCACAAGGATTGAAGTAACAAGCAAGAAGAGTTAGGAACACAAAATGTGCAAGGGTAAAATACTCAATTCCTCTAAGACATTGGCTCAAAACAAAATCAATTTTACACATGCATCAAATAGCATTCTTTCAAACACAAAAATGACTTTTGAGTATTGAACATCGATGTTTAAGTTTGCAACATCGATGTTCCTGCCTTCAAACAATTTTCAAAAATAGGCAGTAGCTCAGAACATCAATGTTGGCCTCCCAAACATCGATGTTCTTATGACCGTTGCACTTAAAATCTTTTGCAGCATCAAAACATCGATGTTCCACTTTAAGACATCGATGTTCCTTCAATTGGTTTTCTTTAGAATTTTGGCAGAGCCTCAGAACATCGATGTTCAAATGGCAAACATCGATGTTCCAATATCAAACATCGATGTTCTACCTTCGGACATCGATGTTCTCATGAAGATCATTTTTTAACAAGTTTTGGCTGTGTTCCAAAACATCGATGTTCCCATGGCAAACATCGATGTTTTAGTGACCGTTGGACTCAATAATGCATATTTGCTGTCAAAACATCGATGCTCACTCTGTAAACATGTTTTGAGACTTGTAAATTGAGTTGTTGCACCTCTATTTAATAATCAATCAACTCTCTACATTTTGTCTAAAGGTATTCTCGATTGATTCCACAATGGTCATACATGTTTTGAGATATGTAAATTGAGTTGTTGCACCTCTATTTAATAATCAATAAACTCTCTACATTTTAAGCATTCATTGTTATACATTCATACACATTTTTATGAGCCAATATTTTTGAGAATTGAGAGTTGCCTTTATAGAACTTATTCGCTACTCATATCCACTCTTTTGAGAGAGCTTTTGTTGAGTGATTTTAAGTGTTGTTATACACCTTAAGGGAGGATTGTTCCCTTGTAGCAAATTCATAAGAAGAGTGTCTTTCTATCTGCGAGAGAAGTCTTGAAGTGATATATCTTCAAGCAAGTAAGTAGAGTTTCGTGTGACTCGAGCTCTAGGTTTGTAAACAGTTTGTTAAGCACCCGGAAGCTTAACTTAGATTGTGAAATCTTCGAGAGAGTCTCTTGGAGGACTGAATTAGCCACACAAGCTGTGTGTATGAACCAGTATAAATTTTGGTGTGTTCTTATTCTTTCAATTCCACATTAATTCCCTGCAAGTTTTTAGTTTCATTCCAAAAACGCTATTCACCCCCCCCCCCCCCCCTTCTAGCGTAGGGCACATGTTCTAACATGTTTGCCCAAAGCGACTCAATTTTGGATTTGTCAAATAGTGGGTTGCTTGTCCTGTTTCCTGAAACCGGTGTTTAGGGCAACACCAACATATGCCTATATTTGGATAAATGGGCATCCGGAGATGCTACCTGTAGATGGGCTAGTCCTTTATGCCCAAACTCTTTATGGATCCAGAACATGCCTACTGACATTCATCAGTTGGCCAGTGAGGATGTCCGCCTATTTGGTTGTTAATGGAAATGAACTCTTCATTCCTCAAAAAAAAAAAAAAAGTTTTCTACCATCCATTAATTACAGTTTGCTCATCATGAAAATTTTAAATTTATTTGGTGGAAATTAAAATTTTATTTTGCTTTCAGTTATCTTTTTTCTCATTAAGGAAGCTTTAATTTCTTATTTTCAGTGTAATGGATGGAAGTATTAAAATCTGAACAAAATTATGAAATCACGTGAGAAAAATTAATAAGGAATGATGAGTAGGGGCTTAATACTTCTTTTGGCCCCTTAGTTTGGCAACCACTTTGATTTTAGCCACCTAGTTTTTAATTTTTTGATTTTGTACCATAATTTCGCAATGATTAGGTATTTTCACCTACCAGCTCATTCCAATAGGTAAAATTGATGACTTGTAGGTTGCCTAACAGATGTAACTCCTTTTTTGATAATTTTCTTTCCTACAAAATCACCCCAAACCGAATCGCCAGAACAAAAACTGATTTATGACCCGATATAAACCGATTTTGTTTCCTTCTTGTATTTGTTTTCGGGTTCTATATCGGGTCATAAATCGTTTTTTTTTTTTTCGGGCAATTTGGCTTGGGATGATATAGGAAAAAAAAAATTACTAAATGAGGAGTTAATATGTGTTAGGCAACCTACATGTCAATAATTTTACCTATTGGGATGGGTTAGAGGGTGAAAATACCTAATTATTACCAAACTAAGGTGCAAAATCAAAAAATTAAAAACTAAATGGCTAAAATCAAAGTGGTTGCCAAACTAAGGGGGCAAAAAAAGTATTAAGCCATGAGTAGGATTGAATGGGAGGGCTTCAAAAGGTTATCTGGGGAAAGATCATGGGAGAAAATTAAGGAGATATATACGTAGAGGATAAAACGAAGGAGATATTATAGCATAGCTTTTTTTTATTTTTGGTGATACATAATTGTTATGGTAATATTATAGTATAACTATTTTCAAATGAAGCGCTAAAGAAGTGATTAATTGTTGCTTACCTTTTTATTACTAACAAGAGAGAAATCAGGACTTAGGTCTTGCATTGATTGGATGGGAGTAAAATGAGGACTGACTGAGATAAAAGGAGCAATCAATTTCCCTACCCTACAGGAATTTAGGAAATAACTATTGATGCATCTCAGTTAAACTATTTTGCATTAGTGTTTGAAGTGAAAATCCTGATATGAGGCACTTGATCAGATGAAGCAACAGGGGAGGAATTATGGGTTTGGGAGTTTGCACAAATTATGCAATCACAGTGCTTAGTTAATCTCAAAAATCAGTGGGATTGGATTAGCATAGCTTGCCAAAAATGAATGGAGGCATGGAATATAGGGCAAGCAG
>JAKUCV010001781.1:0-21362 GCA_028386065.3 Turnera subulata | reverse complement strand
CCCCCCCCCTTTCTCTCTGTCTCTCTCTCTCTCTATGGATACGTTGGGCTTCGTGCCTTGTTTTATTTGGGCTTATGCCTGGTTGTCTCATGAGACAGGACCGAGCTCGACGCACACAGTAGGGGGCCCAGAATAATAAATTATAATAAGAAAACTTAACACACAACAGATGGAGAATAATGAACTGTTTGCCTGAATGTCTTGGCATGTTAGTACTGGTTGTTGTATGTTTGCATACTTGTCTTGTTTCTCTTCTTTCCTTTCGAACTTGTTTATGCACACCTACATAATTAGATTTATACTGCCCACTGAGTAGGCGACTCACATATTCGCCAACGTTGTTTTTTAGACTCTTAGTTAGCGTGCAGTCACTTTCTTCACTTCCGGAGTACGGACGTGGTTATCTCAGCAGGTAGCTGTGCTTCTTCTCCCGTTTGGACCCATAAAGCCGACTTGCATCTCATTTTTACTTTTGCTGTATTTTATCTTTATCTTCCGCTGCATTGGATTTTGATGAGATGTCATTTCGATTTTGACTATTTTATCGGCAGGTTGCCGGGATTTGGTATTTGATGTTGTATCGGCAGGATGCCGGGTTGACTTGAGGCTTGTTAAGCCGGTTTTGTATTTGTTCTTTATGACATCTCGGAATATTAAGATTCTCTTTCCCAGGTAATGTTTTGATATTGGATTTCTTGTCCTGGGTTTCAGGGGTATTTTGATAATTTCCTTTGCTTGGGTATTTTAATTGTAAAATTGGGACACGGGTGTTTCATTATCTCTAGTGAACTATTGGACCGACAAAAGAGATTTATTTATGGCAGGAACATGAAGAGCATTTTTAATAGAAAGAATACGAGAGGTTGTGGGAAGAGAAGAATTACCAATGCCAGAAATCGGCAGCTCCTGACCACTGGAAACTTGGACAGAATCATGTCCAGAATACTCAGTATAGTGTTGAAGGTGTTGATGATTAGGCGTCACATGGTGACTAGCCCCTATATCAGGAATCCATGGATAAGGAGAATAACCTTGAGTAATAGAATTTGCTAAGGGAAAAGAGAGATTCGCCCTCTGAAAACAGTTTGGAGCCGTGTGTCCTACTTTGCCACAAAACTGACACCATGATCTGTTACCATCCTGAGCTCCACCACCCCTATAGGATTTGTTGTCATAATAGGACCGGCCATTACGTCTGCCCCGTCCACGGCCTCAGCCGCCGCGACCACCGCGCTGCGGTGGAGAAAGTCATTGGGGCTGGGCTGCATTTGTAGTGGGTGGTGCCGAAACAATTAGATCCTTTTAAGAGTCAGATTGTGCAGAGGCCTCGAGTGATAGTGTTTTAACTGAATCATTGTTGAAAAATTCAAAACTCAATAGAGCGCCCTGTAATTCAGAGATGGACATGGGCTCGGGCCTGGCAGTGATGGTAGTGGCAAAGGTTTTCAAATCTGGTTGTAAGCCACGGATGAGACTGACTTAGAAATCAGTGGGTGGAATGGCTTGTCCACTGGCAGCAAGCTCGTCAAAAAGCCTCTTAACCCTATTCAGATACTACATCACCGGTTCATCAGGAGATTGAGTTATTTGCTGTAGAGCCATGTGAATGGCCATTCTTCGGGCCTGATTTGGAGAAGCCAAGGAAGACTGAAGGGCATCCCAGGCTTCTTTTGAGGTCTTTTTGCCAACAACATTAGGAAAAACTTCAAGAAAAAAGGAGGAGTTAATACCACTCAAGATAGCCTGATCTTGCTGTACCCATTGAGAATACGCAGGAATGGCTTGGAGCTCACCTGCAGCCAAGAAAATCATAGGAGAAGTGCAAGGAAAACTACTTGTGACATAGGCCAGGACACCCTGACCAGCCAGAAAAGGCTCTATCTGAACTCTCCAGAACACATAGTTTGTGTGAGTGAGTTTAATGGACACAGCGTTGTGAGAGATGCTAAGTGGTTGAACAGGTGCAGGAATGGCGCCAGCCACGACAGTTGAAGAACCAGAGGCGGTGGAACCAGTGTTTGTGGAACCACTTTGCGCACCAGGGATATTTAGGGATTCAGTTTGCGTCGTGTTTGTAGACATGATGAAGAAAAGGGAAAAATAAAGAACAAGAAATAAAGATCTTGGTAGATGCGGCTAAGCAGACTGCTCCACTACCAAAAAGATGATATGAACAATAGAGATTTTAGGACTTTGTCACTGTCACATCTTAACTGGGATAATGTTCTTATATTGTGTGATCAGATACAAGTTACAATCACAGTAGTACACAACAATATAAGTATCGTAATACACAAGTATAGTTAAACATGAACAAGTACTGAACTAGGACTCTAACGCTTGTGTGAGTGATTATCTGAAACACTTGCTAACAGATCTTATTGGCTGGCTCGTAATGGCGTTGTCTTCAATTCTAAACCTGTCCTCATCCCCTCTCTTTTCGATCTGGTTCAAGGCTTCCCGCCCTTCCTTTTCTTATGATGAAGGCGCTATACTCACATCTGCGAATACTTTTTAACAATGACATCATGCAAAGAGTATTGTTCTGTACCTATATTTATGCCTCCCCCTATAGGGGGAGTCATAAGTCCATATCTATGTATTATTTAATCCATCAATAATAATGCCTCCCCCTTTAGGGAGTCATAAGTCCATATCTATGTATTATTTAGTCCATCATTAATAAAGTTTCACAGTCGATTAGCCAATGGAATTTTGCTCAATGCTCCGAAAACATAGCATTACAATTTTAATTTTTTTTCACGTAAACATTTTCCTCTTGATTTATCAGTGCAAATTGTCTCACAACCATCAAATAAAAACATGTAGCTGTGACTGGAGAGTTTCCTTTGGATTGCAATATAAGTGGCGACAAATAACCATATGTTATTTTTAGTTTGTATATTTTTCATGTGGAAAAATTATTACGGCGTTGTTTCTTATTCTAGTTGCTTTAATTCAAGTTTTCATTCATTAATTACAGTTTGCTCTTCATGAAAATTTTACTTTTATTTGGTGGATTGAAAATTTTATTTTGCTTTGTGTAATCCCAGCATATGCCTACATTTGGATAAATGGGCATCCTTAGAAGTTTTGTGGTGGTAATTCCATTATGGAAGCTTCAATTTATTATTTTCTGTGTAACGGATTGAAGTATTAAAATCTGGACAAAATTATGAAATCACGTGAGAAAAAATAGTATGGAATGATGAGTAGGATTGGATGGGAGGGCTTCAAAAGGTTATCTGGGGAAAGATCAGGGGAGAAAATTAAGGAGATATATACGTAGAGGATAAAACGAAGGAGATATTATAGCATAGCTTTTTTTTATTTTTGGTGATACATAATTGTTATGGTAATATTATAGTATAACTATTTTCAAATGAAGCGCTAAAGAAGTGATTAATTGTTGCTTACCTTTTTATTACTAACAAGAGAGAAATCAGGACTTAGGTCTTGCATTGATTGGATGGGAGTAAAATGAGGACTGACTGAAATAAAAGGAGCAATCAATTTCCCTACCCTACAGGAATTTAGGAAATAACTATTGATGCATCTCAGTTAAACTATTTTGCATTAGTGTTTGAAGTGAAAATCCTGATATGAGGCACTTGATCAGATGAAGCAACAGGGGAGGAATTATGGGTTTGGGAGTTTGCACAAATTATGCAATCACAGTGCTTAGTTAATCTCAAAAATCAGTGGGATTGGATTAGCATAGCTTGCCAAAAATGAATGGAGGCATGGAATATAGGGCAAGCAGGGTTCACGTACATATGCCTATAAATTATGGGTCTAGGATTAAGGCTGAAAACACACAGAGTTGTTGAGCTGGGTATTAGTAACTAATTGAGATTAGATACAACAGTATTGATTGTTGATTGGAGAGGAGAGGAGGATGAGTTTAGGGATGAGAAAGAGAGAAATGAGTAGGGGATTGATAGGGGTGATGATGATAAGTTTGATGTTTGTGTTGCAGGTAGCAGGGCAAGGAAATCCTACCATGCCCATACAGGCAGCACCAATCCCACCGGTAACATTACCTCAAGCTCCCCCACAACAAATTTTACCACCTCCAGAAAATGGAGCAATAACCCAACCTCAACCCCAACCCCAACCCCAACCCCAACCTCAACCCACCTTGCCTCCACCAGATAATGGACTCCTACCCCAGTTGCCCATTCAACCCGAATTGCCTATCGGGATCCCCGGCGGCAATCCTTTCAAGTTGGCAGGATGCTTTAAGCAGTGTAGACCTCAATGCAGAATGGGAGCTGGTGTGGGTGGTGCTGCTGGTCGTGGTCGTGGTCGTGTAGGGTTTGGGCGAATGACTTGTTTGCCTGGATGCATGCTCAAGTGCATGGTCCGACCTTCTCCCCTATCACTCCATGACATCGAATGCAGTCAAAACTGTGCAGACTCCAAGTTCCCCAATTTTTACCAAGGTACGTACGTAGACCACAACCACTTTAATTTATTCACCCATTCTCTCTTCCCTTGCCTCTTTTTGTATATTTATTTGTATATATAACCACCTTTCTCTAATTTGCCATCATCATCACACAACTTTATTTTTTTTTTTCCCTTTTTCCATCGAATAACAGCTCTGGAAGAGAACTTGGAAAGTGACAGGGATGCAGCATACAAGGCTGGAGTCACTCTCCTTTCATGCTACGAAGATTGCAAGAGGAATTAGCTAGCAGCGGAGTCAATTAGTCTTTAATTAAGTGATATTGAGATCCATTATTAATTCTCTCCCAATCATTATTGCTCCTCAATCATTATTGTTCATTGTGATGTTTGGACATCACCCATTGTTTCTTTTAGTGGTTTTCGATATTATGTACTCTTTCTCGATGAATTTTCAAGGTTTTGTTGGGTTTATCCCTTAAAGAATAAAAGTGATGTTTTTACTTCTTTTAAGCATTTTCATGCCCAGATCACCACTCAGTTTTCTCTTCCTATTCGTTTTCTCCATTCTGATGGCGGGGGAGAATTTTGTAGCCTCGCTTTTGATTCTTACTTCCGTGATAATGGTATCCAGCGTCGTCTCTCGTCGTCTCTCCCCAGAATGGCATGGCTGAACGAACATATCGCACGCTTTTGAATGCTATTCGATCGGTTCTGTATCATGCTCATATGCCTCTTCAGTTCTGGGTAGAAGCCTTAGGTTATGTCACCTTTGTTCAAAACCGTATTCCTCATAGTACTTTGAAGTGGTCTACTCCGTTTAGGGTCCTGCATGGTTATCATTCTCCACACGATCAGTTTAGAGTGTTTAGGTCTGCGTGTTATCCCCATAATGTCCAACCTACTGCTCATAAACTATCTCCTAGGGCAACCTTACATGTCTTTATTGGTGTCTCGGATAAGCACAAGGGTTTTTGCTGCTACAATCTCTCTACTAAACTGGTTGTTATCTCCCGCAATGTCACCTTTGATGAGACAAGTTTCCCCTTCTCTTATGCCTCTCCACCCTTACCTTCCAAACCGATTGAGCCATTTGATCCTACCTTGATTTTAAAATTACCTGGTGCACAGGTTCCGTCTTCTACTATAAATTCTATCCCAGTCACTTCTCCAACAGTCCAATTCTCCACACGCCCTAATCCCCAAACAGTTTCTCATGTTTCCTCAGTCTTTTCGTTGCCACAACACTTACCCTTATCTCATTCTTCTCCTCAATCCTCTCGGTCAGTGTCTGCCACCCCAACACTCTCTCTATCCAACCAGCCACAATTGCCAACAAACCCGACACCTACTCCATCCAACCAGCCCCAACAACAGCCCTTACCAGTCAATATTCATCCCATGACTACCCGTAATCATGATGGTACTCGAAAACCTATTCAAAAATTGAATCTCCAAACAGCCATCACTGATTCTGAACCAACGACCTACAAGCACGCTTCGAAAGATAGGCGCTGGTGTGATGCCATGAATGAGGAGTTCCAGGCATTGCAGGATAATAGAACTTGGGTTCTTGTTCCACCACCTCCTTCTGGTGTGAACATAGTTGGATCAAAATGGGTTTACAGGCGGAAATATAATTAGGATGGCACTCTAGAAAGATTCAAGGCCAGGCTGGTGGCACAAGGGTACAGCCAAAAACCGGGTGAAGATTATGGAGACACCTTTAGTCCAGTGGTCAAGCCGGCCACCATTTGCACCATTCTGACGATTGCTTTGACGCATGGCTGGTCTCTCCGGCAACTAGACGTCAAAAATGCTTTTTTGAATGGGTTTATTCAAGAGGATGTTTACATGAAACAGCCACCGGGCTTTGTGGATGCACAATATCCTTCTTATGTCTGTAAACTACAGCGAGCATTGTATGGTTTGAAGCAAGCACCTCGTGCTTGGTATTTTCGGTTTGCTTCTTTCCTTTGCTCACAAGGGTTTGTTGCCAGTAAATCAGATGCTTCTCTATTTATTTTTCGCTCTGATCAAGGAGTAGCTTATCTTCTTTTATATGTGGATGATATTGTGCTCACTACATCTACTGATCTTCTTCTTCAACAATTTCTTGGGTTGCTCGAGGCAGAATTTCGCATGACTGACTTAGGTGCACTTCATTACTTCTTGGTCCCGATGGTACTATCTTGCGGAATAATGATCAATCAACAAAAAATGGCACACCGAATTTAACGTGGTTCACCCAAAACTTTTGGGCTACGTCCACAATCCCGATCCCACTGGAAAAACTTCCACTATAAAATAGTAGGCTTACAAGAGAAACTTCCCTAAATTTTAGGGGTATTACAAACCTAGAGTTCTACCCAAAATAGTGCCCCACAAGGTGTTTCCCAAGTGTTTGTCAAAAATACCCCTAAGGTATTTTTCCTCACTATTTTGTCACACCCTAATTTTATGAAGGAAATTTTTCTTCTCAGTTTTCCTTCCCTACACACTCTCTCTCTTGCACTCTCTTATTCACAATTGTTGTGAATGTTGGGATGCCTTGAAGAGGAGATGAGCACCCTATTTATAGCATTTTGCCAGGGACCAAATTGTAGAAATTCAAAATTGCAGGGACCATAGTGCAAAACTTTCCAGCTGTAATTTGTTGAAGAAATGGTGTACTTTGTTCAAAAAATAGACAATTAGGTTGCCTAACCTTTGTTTTTCAACAAAAGTTGGCTACCTAACACTTCTTGGGTATTCAAGTTTCTCATGTTACTGCTGGCTTACTACTTCATCAAGCGAAATACTTGGAGTCAATCTTTGAGCGTGCCGGTGTGTCTTCTTTGAAACCAGCCTCTACTCCAATGCAACCCAAGTTGAATTTGTCAATTTATCAAGGAACACCACTGCTGAATGCTGACCAGAGTCTATATAGAACCATTGTTGGGGCCTTACAATTTCTCACCTTCACAAGACCTGATATCTCCTTTGCAGTAAACACTGTATGTCAGTTTATGCATGTTCCAACCACTGAGCATTGGAAGGCAGTCAAACGAATTTTGCGTTATCTTTCGAGTACTAGCACACAGGGTCTTCTTCTTTGTCCAACTTCCGTTCGGTCTCTTGTAGCCTATACCGATGCTGACTGGGCGGGTTGTTTGGACACACGACGCTCTACTACTAGTTTTAGTCTCTATTTGGGGGACAACCTAATCTCCTGGTCTTCTAAAATGCAACGAAAGGTATCTCGGAGCAGCGCTGAATCTGAATACTGAGCACTTGCGAGTACTGCTACAGAAGTTTGTTGGCTTCGTTCTCTTCTCATGGAGATAGGTTTCTCTCCACAGTTACCTGTTCTTATCTATTGTGATAATCTTTCTGCCACCTATCCTGCTCACAATCCAGTGCAGCATCAGCGTACCAAGCATTTAGGAATTGATCTTCATTTTGTTCGAGAAAGGATTCAGAGGGGAGAAATTGCAGTGGTTCATGTTAGTGCAAAAAACCAGCTTGCGGATATCTTCACGAAGTCTTTAGGTGTTGCTACTTTTCAATCTTTGTGTACCAATTTGTGTTTGGCCAATCTGGCCACCCTCAAATTGCGGGGGAGTGATAAGACTAAGGTTTTAGATAAGTGTTGATAGATAGAATAGTTAGTATTGTGATTATGTTATACCTCTTTGTGTAAAGTTATCTCTGTGTTATGTTTATCTTCAATCAATATGTACTCCTCAGGATTGCACATCAAAGGCATCCTGAGCATTCGTTTATATATATATATATTCTTCATAATTAATAATTTCTTCCTGTCGATCCATTGGTAATTAATCTTCTTTTTTATTTTTTGTTATTTCCAGACGGACCATCTGTTCAAGCATGGAAACCTTGTGACAATATATAAGTTGTTGGAGGATTACTGTGAACTCATCATCAATAAGATGCCGTATTTCTTCAAGCACAAGTATATATGCATACCTCCTCTTCGTCCTCTGATAATATATCAAATATATCTGCTTTGTTTCTTCGTTTCAGTACTCTCTGAACTCAACAATTTTTTTTCCTCTTCGTTGGATTATAATTCTTCAGGGACTGTCCTGATGGAGATATCCATAAAGCTGCCTCCACTCTTATATTCGCCTCCCAAAATTGCGAGGCCGCCCCGGAGCTTCTTGCAGTCCGGAAGGTCTTTGAAGAACTTTATGGCTCAAAATATGTAATCACGGCCCTTGAGCTGTTGCCAGGAAATCTTGTGAATTTCCAGCTGCAATTTGCTTAAACATTATTAAGCATTACCATGAATTGTCTTTTGATTTGAACCTGCCATTTATCTGATCATACTTGTTTTTTTTTTTTTTTACTTTGGATTTTTTAACTGCAGGTGATAAAGATGCTCTCTAATAAGTTAGGCGCCAATAATGAGGAGAGAAAAAGATTGGTTGATGAAATTATCAGGGACTACTGCCTTCGAGCTAATGTTCCCTTTGTCCTCGCATACACATCTAAGCTGCAGCAACTGGTATATATATATTCTCTTATATAAACTTGTCTTAATTATAGCTATAGTATTTTCAAACCAGCTAGATTTATTTTGGTTGGATTCATTGGATTGCATTTTAACTTGATTTCACATTTTGTGTCACTCACAATAGGGAAAAGAAGAAAACTGTGTCAGCAGAGGTGAAGTTTGGAATGCAAATGATGCAGCAGAGGTCAAAGATCTATTTGTTGACCCAGCATCAACCAGAAGAAGAACAGAAGCCTGATTCCTATGATCTGCAAGTTGAATCAGGGAGCTGCAGACCGAAATCAGAGGTAGCTGTGCAACAATTCGGAAGGAAATCATTTTCGAGGAAGCTGTCAGGGAAACGTGTGTCAAGGTCAAGGTGTATGCAACCTCGTCCCAATCATGTCCATCCGATGCTGCCAGACTATGATGAAATGGCAGAAAATTTTACGGCTCTCAGGAAGAAGAAAATCTCCAAGCAATCGAATCGTGACCATATGATCTGCATTTTCACGAGCCCCGATGGAGGAGTTTTGCAATTCTCTCAGCAGATGAAGAACTCAGGACCCGCCCCACGCTCAAAAAAGATATACTTTGTAAAAGAACTACGTTAGACCTGATTTTGTGTTTGTGGCTCAAGAACGGAATGTCACAGGTACAAATACGTAGGCAGCCCACACAAATGGGTGCGGTCTGAATCATTTTACAACCCAAAAAAAGAAAAATTTGGGTCACTAAGATGCAAAATGTTTTAGCCTCTTAACTGCATCCTCTATTACTTCCTTTGAACAACTCCAAATAGCAGTTATCTTGAGGAGTTCAAATGGATTTTCCTGCCGTGACACAGGAGCCTGCATCAGGATTGGCCACTGCAGTCCACTCTTGATTGAAAGATCAATTATGTGAATCTTCTTTGCCTCAGTCACATTCCCCAAGATTGCCTGGATTCCAGAAAATTGTGTAATATGACAGAAGGGAAATGATTGGAGGCATTCCAGGATATTCCATGATTTCTTCTGTGGATAATCCCCCGCCTGCCTCCATTGAGCGTGCTTCATCATGGCTTTGTTCGATGATTCTTTGTGTCTTCATGTTCTGTGTTCACAAGAGCCTGCATCTGGAGGGCTACTCATCAGAATTCAAGTTTTGTTCTTTAGGATATCTTCCAAGCAGAAAGTGAATGAAGAGGTGTACCTCTCCACCCAATAATTAAGCATTGTCCATCATTATCCAGGTTGCAAAAGCTCCCACAAGGAAATTTCTGCAGTATCAGCTTTGCTTGGTACAAAGATGATGAGCTCAACCCAGTTTCCACCATCCCAAAACGGGCAAAATACCCCCTCCATGCTTTAATGTTCACATACCGGATCACCCTTTGCTCTCCCTCACTGGCTTTAGTATTTCGAATTCCTCGGCCAAAGTACACCGTCTCTATAATCATTCTATATGGATTATCCCTCTCCATACAAGCATCAAGGCAGTCAAAACAGTAGATCTTGTTCAGACAAGACATCCTGACAGGATACCCCATTGTCCGGACAAACAGATCCTTGTTGAGCAACACATCTTGACATGATACTCCATCGTCCGGACAAATAGAATCTGCAGCAGATTGTCTTCCTGCTTCAGACCCACAGGACCGATTCCTAGTCTCAAAACTTTTATATTCTGAACTTCCTGTTTCTTCAGGTACACACTGTTGTTCATAAACTTCTTCAGTCCTAACCTTTCATCAGCCATCTCAAAAGAATGGAAACTACAAACTTCATCACACAAGCAATCATACATATAGTTACAGGACTGAATTTTTAGTGACCTATTGAAACATTAGGTGTTCTGAAATATATCTCAATTAAAAAAATAAACAATCCCCCGACATTTAATAGTTAATTATCATGTAAAATGATCCTAAAAGACCAAGGAAGTCTGCCGAGCAATAATTTTCGAGAGCTCCAATGTCAGTCCCCTAAAGGGCAAAGGTAATGGAAGAACATGAAATTATGCAATATAAAACAAGCCAAATAATCCAAACTATCAGTCAAGGGGAAACTAAAACCTAGTAAATGAAGTTCACAAGAAGTTCAGCCAACACAAGAAACGGCAAAGATTGGGAACAAGGAAAAAACAAATGACTTAGGTTAAGGAAGGCAAAAGATCAGATAACAGATTTCCACTTCCGATCCTGGGATTTCACTATAGTTTGGCTTGAGATACTAAAAATGGATTACCTGTGATCTGGTTTTTATTTCTTCTACCAGTCAACCTAATGATATTTCTACATAATTCAGGTTTTTGACACAATTGGAATTATAAGCAATGTGACCCAAGAAGCAAAAGTCACAAACAATATCTTATTAAGGGGAATTGAAATTCTTATAAATTACTTCATTTATAGACTAGTAACAGTTTTTTTTTTTTTTTATACTAACCGATGCTTTATTGATTGGGTTAGTAATATTTACAACGTGGTGAATATGGCCAACAAGCCATGAAAGCCACGAAAACTATCTATTACACCGTCCAAAGAAGCACTGTAAAATTACTGAGTAATCTGAATAGTGACGCGCTTCCCAGAAAGCCAGCCCTTGAAGGGCTCTGCAGTTACCATCGTCGCACCCACACTGAATGGAAAGTGGGGATGGATTGCCTTGAACCACCAAAAGGCTCGCGTGAGAGCGAGGTCAAACAACATGTCTCTGTGAATAAGTTTGCCTGTAAAGACTAAAGCATTCCTCGCCAACCAAACTGTCCAGGTCACAGCCATACCTAACAACACCCATGCTTGCTGTGAGCGGTGGGCTCCCGCCACCTCTGGCCAATGCAGTAACCAGGCAGAAAAAGAAATAGGGGGGACCCAGCTCACTCCCCCACCATAGACATAGACTATGCCATATTGAGGATGTAACAGAGCAGTGAATAAAAAGATGATCAATGTCTTCTACCTCTGTCCCACACAGCGAGCATAGTGACTCCTCGTACTGAAGGATGCCACGCCGTAAGAGGGCAGCTTTAGTGGCCAAACCATCATGAAGAATGCGCCAAAGAAAACATTCAATTTGTGGAGGGACAAAGGACAAGCACGCCAGAGGCTGTGCGTCAATTACCGCAGTGGAAACCAAAGAAATATAAGCGCTCCGGACAGAGAACTGGCCATGATTGTCTCGGTCCCATACCCATGTATCATCAGCCCCTGATTGAAAGTGCAGACCAGCTAGGATATCCTGTATGTGGAAACAAAACTCCCTTTCCCATGTATACAAGGAAGTAGACCAACCATCGTTAACTGCATGCAGCAGAAATCCTCCTTGAGAAAAATTGTGGTTTGAGTGAAAATTGTTAGCTATATTTTGTAGTTTACTACTATTAATCACACAGTCTAGGCGACTTTATAAACAAGGCTTGAAAATTGTCTTTGTTTCTTACCATAAATTATGAAACAGGGCAGGAAATCTTGGAAGCCCTTCACCAAATCAAATGCACCCTACAAAGTCACCAGGCCCCGTGCTCTTCTTTTTTAAAAAAAAGTGGCATATAGTTAAACGTGATGTTCTTGATTTAGTTCTGCATATCTTGAACCATAGGGTAATCTTGCTACCATTTATAACACCCACATAGTGTTGATATCCAAAATAAAATATCTGACCCCCCAACCCACTTTCGACCTATAAGCGTCATTTTCAAGCTCGTGACCAAAACAATTGCCAATAGACTTAAGCCTATCCTTTCCTACCGAATGTTGTTAAACTCGGCCCCGGCCAGGCCGGTTGAATCTGGTTAATCGCGACCCGGCTGGTTCTTCGGGTCAAAACTTCCATCGTAATTTTCCGATTGAACTGGGATTTAACCACTTTTAGCCTGGAAAACGGTGACCTGGTGGACCGTTCGGGTCAACTTCCGGTCCGACTTTAAAAACATTGATCCTACCATATATTATTTCACCAAACCAAAGTGCCTTTGTACCTTGCCCGTTAATTACAGATAATGCCATAGCAGTATTTGAGATATTCCACTCCATGAAAAAAGAAGATAGAGGATAGACAGGGTATATGGTCTTGAAACATGACATGAGCAAANACACTTCCCGCTCGAACCAATCGGTCAACAGCTCCACAGTAGTATATTTTTATTGCACATTATTCTAAATTATACATTGAGAGTTATGTGTGCCATATGTTATGATTGTCCAGGGTTGTGTGGATTTAACATTTTGTTCTCAAGTCCGGCGTCTGGCCCACAAATCACCACACGAACCAAAAAATCATATATCATAATATTTAATCATAACAAAACAAATGATGCTCAACTGGCATATCATATCACATAGGCACACGATTCACATAAACATACATACCACATCACACAGGCACACGATTCACATAAACAGACATACCACATCAAGATATCATCATTAAGATATAAATGCAAACAAGAACATCAATACAACAGGCATACATGCATGTAGCATTCAATACCAAGCAAGTATTACCACTTCTTGTACCAAGTTTATTAACCGAGCATTGTAGGCGGTAATCCATACAAAGGTTTTTAAGTCCTCACTTGGGCCATATAGTTGCCTCGGAACTGAAGCCTTGTTCCGCCTCAACATATCCTATATTATATCAAAGGAAATGCGACCACATATAAGGTACACATACAACAATTATGAATGTACTCTAAAACGTACTTATATCGACATATCATTTTGAGACCTCAATTCTTTATTAGGCCTACAGCCCATATCAATAACAGTTTTAGAGAAACTGTATCACACACAGACAGAGACTATATCTTAGACCTTGTGTAGTGAAAAAAAAATTAATTAAAGAAGAAGTAAAAGGAAATGAATGAATGATAGAGAAACTGTATCACATACAGAGACTACACAAACAAAGACTGTATCTATACTTATAGAGAGATGATAGAATTTTTTAAGAGATGCACGATAAAAAAAAAAACAAAGATGATTAATGATTAGTTGAGTATAATATAATTCTTATCAGATAACAATAGTAGAGCAATAATGGTAGAGTTACTAAGGGTTTTCTACTAAGAAAGTTTTACAAACATACGTGGCACCCTTACATTGGTTAATTTTATTAGCTCTCCACGTCATCTTTGTTTTCATTTATTATTTCTAAAATTATAATTTCCATTCACAAAAATCTTTGCTTATTAATTTTTCATGTTCTCTTTCCTTTCTAATTTTTTTCCTCATTCCTTTATCGAATTTCAAAAAGCCAGCTCCAAATCACTATTAATTTGTGCAAATCCAATGGCCTTAGCTAAGGTGAGTTGGTCTCAATAGTCAAGACACTAATGACAATAATGATAATCAAAATTGGGGAATCCTAAAGAGTAAAGAAACTATACCTGACAAGGGTTCATTATTTTGATAAAAATTGAAACGTATTTCACGTACTTACTGCTCATTACCTCTGGTACTTTTGATCTCAGAAATTGTTGAAGATGGACTTGGAAAAGAAGAAATCATGTACTCACTGTTTTTTTTTTTCTATTGTATGTTTGCTTGCTGCAGCTTTCTTCATCAGAGGTGCATTTTTGGTCACCAATAACAATGAGGTACTTACTGGTAATGGGAGTCTGTTGGTGTTATCTAGAAGACAACATCCAAGACTTGTAAGGTTTGTGTTAAACGTCATTTATTTTAACAATATTGTTAATGTCACGATGAACGGGAAAGAGAAATTTAGGAAGGAAGGAGGAAAACAAAAATTGGAAAGGAAAGAAATGATGAAAAATTAATAGGTAAAGATTTTTGTAATTGGAAAAAATCTAATTTTAGAAATAATAAATGAAAATAAAGATGATGTGGAGAGCTAATAAAACAATCCAATGTAAGTGTGCCTCATATGTTTGTAAGACTCTCTTAGTAAAAAAATCTTAGTAACTCTAACATTATTGATAATAGAATAAATCACATAATATATATAACAATCTCTGTGTGTGAATTTTCTTTTGACCAATTTGGGTGTGACTGGAATTCTTTTTAAAAGAATATAATTAAGATTAGATTCATCAATCTAAATTAAAAAAGTTTTATCCTTATCTTTATTGATTAGAAACTCTGGTTATCAGTTTAATGGAAAAAAATATATAATACCAATATCTGCGTATGAATATTTTTTCAACAATTTGGATGTGTCTGGAATTTTTTTTAAAAGACCATAATTAATATAGGTTATCAGTACCAATCTTGTGTGTGAATTTTCATTTGAACAATTTGAGTGTGATTGGAATTCTATTTGAAAGAGTATAATAGATCAGGTTAATTTGGGATAATTATGTTTGTCATTATGGCCAATCAAACTACACCTACAGCCCTCTAGATGGCAATAAAAGAAGAGCCCAAAGCTTCCACCTGGCAATAAAACAAGACCCCAAAAATCCTATGTGTCAAAACCTGGTGAGCTTTAAATATATATAATAGATCTTAATGGGATTGCCTTTTGTATATTTATCCTTAATTGAGTGTTACGATTGCTCGAACTACAGTAACTTAGTCTTTTAATCAAACGATTGCAATAGAAGAAAATTAACAACACCAAGCTCCAAAGGAGAACCCAAGAGGACGAAACTGCCAATACTCTAGAAGAAACAACCGCAACAACAGACCACATCTTATCACAATACTAGATGCCAAGCATATCATTGATAAAGAAGCAGAAGCGGCACTCTTTGCACGAAAGAGACAAGTGTTGATTGACAGCCTCACCTCTGATTCTCTGCCACCAAAAGAAACTACTCAAGCAGAGCACACTGAGGGTGCTCCAGAAACATCCGATGCTGCTCCACCTGTTCAAAATATATTTGAGGTTCTTCCCAATCCAACCCTTGGAGAATGAGGACCCAGAGCAGAATTCCATAAAACTCCGCCCAGAAAGACTCTATTTGATAAAAACATTCCTTTTGACACAAAAATATCTAGCTAAGAAAGCCAAACATACTCCAAAGCCTCCACCAAGTAAGCCAATTGGATCAAAGAAAGCACCTCCTGACCGCGAAAAAAAAACTTTTGGCCTTTACCATGCCAAAAAGGACCCTCAAGGAAAGCACCATTGCCCAATGCCTTAGGGCTCCATTATTCAGAAAACAAAAAGAGAAGATAGTTCTTGAGGCAGATGACTCTGATAAGGAGACAGATAATGAAGAAAATATGGAAATTCCAGATGATATCCCTACTGTTGTTTCCACTAATACCCCCTGTTCCTAATGAGTGTGGCCAAGGCCTCTCACGATAAAAAAATGAGATATCCATCAAGCACCTCAGTAAGAATAGAAATGTGTCCAAATCTAAGAAAAGGTTTCATACGTCTAATGCAAGGCCTTCCAATTCATTACCATTGACCTTTGTAGTCAGGTGATAGGTTTAAATTCAGGTAAATTTTTGTATTATAAATTTTGATTACTCCTGTGATAACCTAAGATTAATAAGAGTGTTTAGAAATCTCTTGGTGAATTCACACAGTAGTGGTTGTACTCCAATTTAGAAGTGCTATCCTAACCCCCTCCAATTTAGAAGTGCATGGATGGGGTTTAGTTTCAATATTGGCTGCTGTTCTCCCACTAATAGAGAGCTTTGGGGTTTATTTGTTGGACCCACTAAGGCTTGGGACTTGGGCATTCGTAGGCTGGAGGTTGAAGTAGATGCTGCCCTTATTGTGGCATCGTTGCATAATCGGTGGTCCCAACTACGGTGCAATATGGTCCTCTTGCGTGTGGTTCATCAATTGCTCGATAGAAACATGTATTTCGAGAGGTGAATCAATGTGCGTACTGGCTAGCTAGTTATGCTTTTTTTACTTTCTCTTGGTGTAACTCATTGAAATCAACTCGGGGAGGTTGTCTTCCATTTTTTTTTGATGCTAAGAGGTTGTCTTCCATTCCTTGCTCATGATGTATCAGGGACTAGTTCCCCTCGGCTAGTGCAGCCCCCTGTTTATTAAATGAAATCCAATCTCTCTGATAAAAAAAAAAAAGGAGAAGAGCTACCCTAAATCGGTGATCCTAAATCTCTCTTGTTATTTCTATAAATATTGTACCTATTCTGTTCATTTGATTTAGACACAAAGCTGATTCACCACCATTTATATCAAATCAACAATACTCTCCCTCCCCAAGCCAACTTGGGCCCAGTGGCGGAGCTCGTTTGCAATGATAGGGGGGCCGAAATAAAAAGAAAAAAGGTAGATGCATGATTTGAACCTTGGTTAATTCAAGAACAATACCACTCTTTACAATCAAACCAAGCCTAACTTTATGAATTCTTAGTACACAATATGATAATAGCGGAACTCCAGGGGGGCCTTGGCCACCCGTAGCCCCCTCTGGCTGCCGTCACTACTTGGGCCAACAATGCCGCCTACTGTTAGAAAACCCTTCCAAACAATTTTTCAAATATTTTATTGAAACAATTTTTTATCAAATTTAAATTGTAAAAAGCATAGCTCCATGTTAGAATAAAATTATAAAAGCAATTTTCAATTTTTTTCTAAGGATAAAAAAAAGTTTATAGTTCAAACTTGTGGGTGCATGCTCCAAACTTGTGGGTCTAGTACGATGCCTCTCCAATAGCTCATTAAAATACAACGAGTTCTTTAGTTCTGCATATCTTGAACCATCAGGGTAATCTTGCTACCATTAATAACACCCACATACTGTTGATATCCAAAATAAAAAATCTGACCCCCTAACCCACTTTCGACCTATAAGCGTCATTTTCAAGCTCGTGACCAAAACACTTGCCAATAGATTTTAAGTCTATCCTTCCCTACCCAATGTTGTTAAACTCGGCCCCGGCCAGGCCGGTTGAGCCTGGTTAATCGCGACCCGGATGGTTCTTCGGGTCAAAACTTCTTTCGTAATTTTCCGACTGAACCGGGTTTTAACCACTTTTAGCCTGGAAAACGGTGACCTGGTGGCCCGATCGGGTCAACTTCCGGTCCGAGATTAATAACATTGATCCTATCATATATTATTTCACCAAACCAAAGTGCCTTTGTACCTTGCCAGTTAATTATAGATAATGGCATAGCAGTCTTTGAGATATTCCACTTTATGAAAAGAGAAGACAGAGGATAGACGAGGTATTGTTAGTAATATGCCCAAAAGCCAATCATGGATGTTTATTTATAGTCATGTACATACACTTTAAGGTTATTCCAATAAGTATCGTTTAAGAGATAAATGCTTGCACATACTTATAACCCTAGAATATTTCATATTCTTAAATGTCCCTAGTCGATTATTATTACGGATGGGTTATAATAATAAATCAAGACTAGCGTATGTTGAGAATTGATATGTGATATGAGTTCTACATACGGGTGCAAGTTGGAGAACTTGCGGACTGGACCGACCCACATAAGAACCCTACATGGAACGTTATATGTATGTCATTAGTGGTTCTTATAGATGTGATTGTCCTCCGACCTGAGATCGTCAAGGTATCCAACATATGAATCGTGTACTTTGATATTATTCCTAGTCACCCGTAACTGGGTGGACATAAGGGTAATCATTGGGTATATGCCGAGTATGTAGTGGGTTTTGATTGATCAAGAGGGGATTCGTCCAACCCATATAACGGGTATATTATCGGATGGTTTCTTGATAGAGTTGAACTGTAAATGCACGGCCGTGCTCGGATTATGATATGTTGATATCATTGGTATCCGTTTTACACAGTTAACTCGAGGATCAAGAAACCGAGATTAAACATATACGAGATTGACATATTCCATGTCTCGGTTTAATCTTTATAATGGGACGAAGGGACGATGACATATTCCGAGGCATAGAGAATCAGTACTGATCTTGTCGTTCGGGTAGCAATGATGTGTTGCTAGACGCCGCTCTTTGCTTATAATTGTAAAATGAGATTTTACAATTATTGCCGGACGTTACAAGTGCCTACAGGGTCACACACATAGAACCGTTGATTCGAGCAGATGGTCGAACCGTGGTTGGACCATGGTTGGACCGGGTGTGGTTGGACCGTGGTTGGACCGTGGTTGAACCAGGTCGTTTTGGGGTGGTTTGGTTCACTAAGCATCAGATTAGTGGAGCCATTATTGCAGCCTTGTGATGAATATTCCCACTAAGAGTTAGTGGAAACATGTTGGCCAAAGGTGTTGTCCACTTTGACATGCCTTTGTGAGTTGGCATGCACATGCTTTTGTCTAAGGCATTATTCTTCACACTTGGGTTGGTTAGAACGTTTTTGGGTCTGAAAAATTCAGAGGATTGAGCCTTGAGAAGTGTTCTTGAGAGCTTGAGAAAACACACACTTACCCCTTTCTTTGTGAAAGAAAAGGAACACCAAAACACCACAAACACAAGCCCCGGTTTTACTCTTGCTAGCACATCAGTCCGGGGAGCTCGTTCTTGGATTCGTGTGACGATTCCGGGAAGGTCACGGTTCGTGTGGATACCGTAGAGGAGCAGGTCTTCTTCTTGCTCTAACTGATTCGTTCCAGCCTTCGTCTTGGTCTAGATGATTCGTTCCAGCAGTTGGGTGAAAGACCTCAACCGAACAAGGTACGAAATTTTGTTATACGGTTTATATGCTTCACATGTGGTTCTTGGCTAAGTTTCCTTTGCTTCCGCTGCATCTTTTGCTTGTATATGATTGTCATATAGCCTAGGGAAACTTACAGTGGTAGCGGAGCCTTCTTGTGAAGCTCTAAACCGTATAAGTGATTCATATGTGATATGATCACCTTAGAATGTGTAGGAATCATTTTGTGTATGTGATATGCCAAATGATTTTGAACATGATGTCTTTGTGTTTTGTCAAATGATATGTTGGTTTTGTTTTGGTATATGTGATTTGCCATGCAAGTATATGCATATATTTGATGTGTTTTGAGTAAATATACATGATATGTTTTATGTGATAGAGCATGATCATGTCATATTGTATTCAATTGTGTACATGTGATGTATATGTTGTTAAGGTTGATTTGTCAAAAATGTTTTGACAACAAGAACTTGATTGGTATGAGATATCAATCAAGATGTTTTGGCGGTAGATCGAAGAGTTCGACTAAGAAAAACCGAGTGTCGGTTTGTGTTTCGAACGATTGTCGTTCAAGCAATGTTTGGCCATAACATCGATGTTGGTGTGAACAACATCGATGTTGGCATGAAGATTGGCCTTGGCCGAATCTCCAAAACATCGATGTTGTGTGACCAACATCGATGTTCTCATGCTAACACTCAACAACATCGATGTTTAAATGTTAAACATCGATGTTATTTGAGCTCGGCCAAATTGGTTTGAAATTCCAGAATTCAGATAACATCGATGTTCAAGTTCCAACATCGATGTTATAGAGTTCCAGAAGTTCAAACATCGATGTTTATGGTAAACATCGATGTTTTTATGCTACTGCCAAGGTTTTGAACTTTCAACTACTCAAAACATCGATGTTTAAGAGTTCAACATCGATGTTTTTGAGCTACTGCCAAAAGGTTTGGAGTTTAAGTGCTCAAAATTGATGTTTAAGTGCTCAAACATCGATGTTTAAGTGCTCAAACATCGATGTTTAAGTGTCAACATCGATGTTTTATGCATTCGGTAACCCCCAACATCGATGTTTGATGGTCAACATCGATGTTCTGAGGGCTCGGGAACCTCCAACATCGATGTTTGACTTAAAACATCGATGTGTTTTGGATTCTGGAACTCCAAACATCGATGTTTAAGGGTTCAACATCGATGTTGTGGAGACCAGTGACTTGAACTGCGAATTAAGGGCAGAAGGAGGCTGAATTTGTGTCTGGACTGAACAACAAAGTTGTAGCTCTACTTCTTAGCTTTCCAGGGACACCAAGTTTGCACAAATCCGAGCTCTATAGCTCCGGATATGGCTGAAATACTAAGTGCTGCCAATTGTTGGCGAGAATCAGATTCTCATAGACATCGATGTTCATTTATGGACATCAATGTTTACTTGCATTTTTGTTTTCCAAATTTGTTTAACATCAATGTATGATTTATCAAGAACAAGCATGTGATGTGTTGCAAAAATATGTTGATGAAATATTAAGTTCTTAGTTGCCTTCCATGATGAGCACTAATCATTGCTTAGATCAACACTAGGTAGGTTTTGCCCTAGCAAGGTGCCTATGTTTATCCTAGCAAGGTTCGAGAGGATAATTGTAATATTCCGATTGCTTGTTGTGGGTTTGGACTTAACTAGGTTACCTTAATAGGATTAAGAACCTTGAGGTAAGGGTTGAGCAATGTCTATGAGATAGACTTGGACAAGGTGTTGTTAACTCAACTATCCAAGAGTTACATAGAGATGTAATTGACAAGAGTTGTCTACCTAAATAGCTATGATGTAGGTGATCAGCCCTAGCTGACTTATGTTGTAGTGAAATATGGATCTTGGCCTACTTATATAATTGTCTTGATTTATGTAGTAGG
>JAKUCV010001780.1:0-58209 GCA_028386065.3 Turnera subulata | reverse complement strand
ACCTTGTACAAATAGGTCCTAACTTCTCTTGCTCTTCTTTGCACTTCAACTCTTGATCATATCTTCACTTGAGTACTTGATCACTTTGGTTGAGTGCTTGTTTGCTTGATTTCTTTTTGCTTCATCTTGGTTATGATCTTGGTTTGTCATTTATCAAAACCTGTAATAAGTGAACCATGAAGACATAGGTTCTAACATCTACTTGTATGAGGATTCGAACCTGTGAGACCATGCTTAAGCGTGATTGGACTTCCTTTTTTATTCTTTTTTGTTGGTGGGGTAAATGCCTTATTTGGCCGCATTTGCCGCATATAAAATGCACATTTATCGGAATACCATTAATGAGACGTTTATGGTTGGTAACCACTATTGTTTAGAAATCAATAATACTAGAGTTACTAAGATTTTATTACTAAGAGTGTGTTACTAGCATAAGTGGTATGTGCCACATCATAAGTTTTTTAAGTGGATGCCAAATCAATTTTTTTTGTATATTTAAATTATAATTTTGAAATTCAATTTAGTATTTCATAAACCCATATGAACCTTACATTCTTTTTGGACTCTCTTTTTCGTTTCTACAGTAATCAAATTCAGATCAATCTCAATTTCCATTGCCCAGCCTCCTCTAATCCCAAAACAAACGATTAAATTCACCTTTGTTTTACATTCTTTCCCCTTTTTTGATTTTTTACAATCATCAAATCTTGATTGCAAAACAAGTGATCAAATTTACCCATGTTTTGCATCTAATCACAATAAGCCAAAGAGCAAATTCCAATAGAACTAGCTCATGGAAAGAAGTGAATTCCGCTCATGTGAAAATATGTCAAGGGCAAAATAATGCCTTGTTAATCTCTTTCCACTATGAGTTTTTCATGGAGATGGGTTCTTTCAATAATTAGAGCTGACATTTAGGAATTGGGGGAGAAGAAGCTAGAAAATTAGGGTTCGATACAGTGTAAAGGTAAAGGGAAAAAAATGATGGATAGAAAATTGAAGCCGAGAGGAGCATGGATTTTTTTTTGGAAAATAGCATGGAAACAAATTAATTAAATTTTTAAGTAATTTTTTTGGAAAATAAAAAATAAACAAAATATCACGATTGGGAATTAAAGGAAAAAAAACTAATTTGGAAATAGATTAATTAAATAATGATGTGGCATCAACTTAAAAAAAACTTATAACACACTCTTAGTAAGACTATCTCTTTTTGTTCCACTAAATTCTGGATCTCCTGATGGATTTTAAAATAATCATCGTGACGTGGCTGGCTACTTGGGGGAAGTGACAAAACTTATTTCGATCCCCCCTAATCGGAACCCCGGGCTTTGGCTCTAAAAGGCTGTAGCAAATTTATCTTCATGCATTTCCTGAACATCTTTCCCAAAGACATAGGAAGATGGGTGAATGTCCTAAACTTTGGCCCAACTGGCAACGGTGTCTGGGTAGTCACATGTTTCACTTCAGTGGGCTTATCTCCTTGTACTAAGCTAAAGTGGCGCCTAGGGATAGTAGTGGTGTCCATTGCCACTTTAATCTTCCCTGAAGTAATTGCATCCTTCAACTGTGTACCTGCCCCTATGAGTGCTTTGAAATCGACATAGTAATTGCCAATCATGCGGTTGTAATACGTCGGCTGAAGGTTTTGGATTACCATCTGCACTTGCTCTTCTTGTGGAGGTTGATTTACCATTTGAGATGCCTTGTTGCGCCACCTTGTGATAAGGTTGTGAATGTCTCTTGGGATTCTTGCTTGGTTGTCTCTAGATCTCTCTTGGTTATATCTACCTCAATATTATAGCTATACTGTTTTAAGAACTCAATGAAAATGTCCTCCCACTTACTTATCTTCGCCTCGTCTAAGGTCATGAACCACTTCAAAGCAGCACCACCAAAGTCATTTGGAACAATTAGGCCATTAGCTCGTTCCCTACTCCCATCGGTTGTAGCATCCTCACATAGATCTTCAAATGAGTCCTCGGGCATCTGATGCATTGAATTTCTCTATGTCGGACATCTTGAACTTCTCAGGCAATCGAATACCAGGGAACAATGACAAACGGTCCAAATCCCAATCATCCTCATTTAGCTTGATATTCTTCACCACTTCTTCCAATATCCTAAGTCTCTCCTTGTCATCTTTAGCCTCTTTGTGTAGATCTACTCCGTTCTTCTCAGCACCAACTTTCGAGGCTTCTACTTACTCAATTCCGACGACAGGCATCTTCTTCTTCCTTATCATCTCTAGCAGCTCCACCGTAGTTGGATCCTTAAGCATGGTATGGAGTTCTTGAACCTTGACCATATCGTCGGCGCTGATCTCAGTCATGTTGCCCTAGAATCCAAAGGGTGTGTGTAAAGGTTCCGGGTACCCACGGGTCTCTCATCTCGGCACTCATACTCTTTCTTCGGTTTTTGTTTTTTCTGATTTTTTTTTGTGTTTTTTAGGTTTTATCAAATCAAAAGGCACTCTATCTACATATACTTGGACTCAAAATAAACACACATATGCACGTACCATGTATTGATTCAATTATGCATGAGATGCTCAGGGTAGATGTTGGTTGGGAGCTAAAAGACCGTCGCTAAGGGATAGTTTGGCCTACTCACATGTGACGTAGTGCGCCGCGTGAGGTCACAGGCCTATTAACCCCTATCATTGCTAAATGGCGAGAACTAGGTTCACTTTAGCCGATAACCCTGTATGACGATATGTACCGAACTAGGATTCCCGTACCCTCTTAAGGTAGGAACTTCACACAATAATCATGAATGCAAGACACGCATATGAGAAACAAAGAGGCATATAGTATCAACGATTGCACACAATTTCTTGATTCCTCTAGGTCCCTAGTGGAGTCACCAACAGTGAGGACCCGACCAAAAGTTAATTTGATCCCTCACTATATCAAAGGAGTCATCACCCGAATTTTATTAAGGATAAAATTTAGGAAAAAAACCTTGACTTCCATAACCCACAACAATGGGTCGTAGCTAACCAAAGATGTAGGATTCGGGGGTTAGTCACAGATGGGAAGGTGTTAGGCACCCATCCATGTTGGGGCAAAATCGTGTGCAATTGAAGATCCCTGTATGTCTTATGCACAAGCAACACAATAACAGAAACAAAAGCAAAAAAAAAAAAGTAAAACAGAAAATAAACACATAATTGAGCTTGAGATTCCACCATTAGTGTCCACCTACGTACACCGGCAGGCGGTTTCAAAGCTCACGTAGTTCTTACATGGCATTACATAACACATACAACACAATAGACAATGCAATAACATCACAACAACATCAATACCACCACAACAACATCAATATCAAGACCAAAATATTAACATGCGATCACAACATCAACATCACGACAATATCGCAACAACACAACACATCTCATAGGCGACATCATAGTAATACCAACGTTATAATAGCAATATCAACATCACAATCACAACATCAATATCAAAGCGGCAATATCAAAATCATAGCGACATCATTGCATCAACACAACACGACAACATAGAAAAGAAAAGAATCACACAATTTGGCTTGCATCCCGTTTTCAGACCGAGACTACCTACGTACCCGAGTGACTAGGATCAAAGCCACGTAGTTCTAACACGGATTCACACAACAATCAAAGCATCATAAAAAATAGCATCATAGCAACACAATCACAAGAGCAAAAATCGATTTAAAGGGTTAGGGTTACCTATTGAAGAACTCCTCTTGCTCCCGTTAGTTCTCCGCTTGTCAATAGAATCTTGACTTGACTTCAATTGAAAACTGGTACTAAAAGAGATCAAATTAGCGTCTGTTGTAAACAGTAAAGTTGTAGATCTCTCTCTTAGCTTTCCAGGGACTCTAAGAACGTAGCAATCTGACGTTTGTAGTACGAGATATCGTGATTTTCCCAAGACTGCGCAGGGAAGAACACTTCTCTCGGGTTTGCACCTTCTACTCCAACGATTTGCTCCGATTGGCATCCTTCTTGTAATCCTCTTGATCTCCCTCTGCTACTGGGTTATTGCTACTCCTCTCTACAAGATTTCTTCAAAATAACAACTATCTAATGCCCTAAAACCTTAAAGAAGAGTTTTCTCTAGGTTTTCTAACCTATGGTGTGTAGAAGAGATTTCTCTAATGTGTGTTATGGGGGATCTATTTATAGCGTTCAGGGGGTAAGGGGTCGTCCTAATAATCTAAGGGTCAAGATTAAGGAGTCACCACCCGAATTTTATTAAGGATAAAATTTAGGAAAAAAAACCTTGACTTCCATAACCCACAACAATGGGTCGTAGCTAACCAAAGATGTAGGATTCGGGGGTTAGTCACAGATGGGAAGGTGTTAGGCACCCATCCATGTTGGGGCGAAATCGTGTGCAATTGAAGATCCCTGTATGTCTTATGCACAAGCAACACAATAACAGAAACAAAAGCAAAAAAATAAGTAAAACAGAAAATAAACACATATTGAGCTTGAGATTCCACCATTAGAATCCACCTACGTACACCGGCAGGCGGTTTCAAAGCTCACGTAGTTCTTACATGGCATTACATAACACACACAACACAATAGACAATGCAATAACATCACAACAACATCAATACCACCACAACAACATCAATATCAAGACCAAAATATTAACATGCGATCACAACATCAACATCACGACAATATCGCAACAACACAACACATCTCATAGGCGGCATCATAGTAATATCAACGTTATAATAGCAATATCAACATCACGATCACAACATCAATATCAAAGCGACAATATCAAAATCATAGCGACATCATTGCATCAACACAACACGACAACATAGAAAAGAAAAGAATCACACAATTTGGCTTGCATCCCGTTTTCAGACCGAGACTGCCTACGTACCCGAGTGATCGGGATCAAAGCCACGTAGTTCTAACACTGATTCACACAACAATCAAAGCATCATCAAAAATAGCATCATAGCGACACAATCACAGCAGCAAAAATCGATTTAAAGGGTTAGGGTTACCTATTGAAGAACTCCTCTCGCTCCCGTTAGTTCTCCGCTTGTCAACAGAATCTTAATTTGATTTCAATAGAAAACTGGTACTAAAGGAGATCGAATTAGCGTCTGGTGTTAATAGCAAAGTTGTAGATCTCTTTCTTAGCTTTCCAGGGAATTAAAGAACGTAGCAATCCGACGTCTGTAGCTCGAGATATCGTGATTTTCCCAAGACTGCACAGGGAAGAACACTTCTCTCGGGTTTGCACCTTCTACTCCAACGATTTGTTCTGACTGGCATCCTTCTTGTAATCCTCTTGTTCTCCCTTTGCGACTGGGTTGTTGCTACTCCTCTCTACGAGATTTCTCCAAAATAACAACTATCTAATGCCCTAAAACCTTAAAGAAGAGTTTTCTCTAGGTTTTCTAACCTATGGTGTGTAGAAGAGATTTCTCTAATGTGTGTCTCAATGTGTGTAATGGGGGATCTATTTATAGCGTTCAGGGGGTAAGGGGTCGTCCTAATAATCTAAGGGTCGAGATTGAACCCCTAAATCTGACAGTTTAGGGTTAAAATTGCGAAAAAGAGGAAAAAAAAAAGAAAAATCCCGAAACTAGGAGAGATGTCCTTCGGAGCCCGGAGGTCATCTCTACATGACCACCAAGGCTCGGCGGTCATCTCTACATATCCGCCAAGCCCCGGAGGTCATCTCGACATAACCGCCACCGCCTGGGCAACTTTTTCTTTTTTTTTTTCGAACTTTTTCTCCTCTAATCCGATTTCTACTTGGTTTCTACGCCCTCTAGAATATTCCCTGACCCAGAAATACTCTAAACTTGTATCCCACTCCATTACTTTTCCTATTTATCAACTACACATCAAATTATTCCTCTTTTCTATCAAAACCACCATAAAAATACGAAATAAGCAAAATATATATTTAATCCTAAATTTGCACGAAAATTAGGATTAAATTGGGCTGTAGGCACTGTGTTTAAATGGGCTGATGCTACTGGAAGATCCATATTTTATTAGCCCAAACTTAATATTTATTTCTAATCCAAAATTAAATAAATAATAAAGGATAAAAATAAATAAAATTAATTAAGCAAATAAAATACCCTTATTCTACCATATTAAATCACAAACATATTCATACTATTAATCAAATCATCTCATCAATCAAAGACATAAAGCCATTAATAATTCAAAACAATAGAATAAATCATGGGTCAAATTTGGGTGTTCACACACGCAGATACCCAGTGTTATTTATGAGGAATGCCTCGAGGCTAGATAACTTGGCTACTTGGGGCGGCCAACATCCAACATGTAACAGAGGCCCTGAAATAAAACTTGGATAGGCTCTCGTTGGTTAGTTGTTGAGTATAGATGATCGATATAGCAGAGGGTGGCTAGTCAGTGAGAATAATTGAGAGGGGTTGTTTGAAATCTTTATTGTTCTATGCTTGTTGCTGATCATTGAATGGTGTGTTATGGTTGCTTTGTATGCTGCTTACTCATGATTGCTGCTAACATGTGAGACATTTTTGTTCTCACCCTTCACTTGCGTGTATGCAAGTAGGTTACATTGTTAGTAGTATAAGACTGCATCCTACGCGAGCTGAATCTGGATCCATCCATTTGTATCGAATTATCAAGTGTTGCTGTATATTTAGTATGCTTCCGCTGCATAGTTATTGTAAGTCCTCATGCTCCGGTGAAAATTATATGATGTTATGTCTTGCACTGTATGCTAACCACATGGAAGTAGTGTTTCATATAATTTAGTGGTGAAAATGATATGATGTTATGTCTTGTAGTTTATACTAGCCACATGGGAGTAGTGTTTCATATAATTTAGTGTATGTTTAGTAAAATATATTTTGGGTCGTTTCAAAATAAGTTAACTTTATGTGGCTAGCTAGTATCTTTCTTGTAAAAGTAAAACCTTCCTCACAAAAAGTGATAAAAAATCAGGCATGGAGTCCCCCTATTATGGTTCAACCAGTCGGATCGGCCAGTCGGGGTGGTTTTGATACCAACGAGGGAAGGGAACGCCCGGACTCCAGCACACATTCCTCGGTGCAAAAGCCCACCATTTCCACCAGCGCAGCCAACAACAGCAACACTTTTTCTCTCACTTCTAAAACCCTACTGATATTTTTTTTTCACTGGAAAAAGCTGAAGAACATCTTTCCTTTTCTCCTTTCCTCGTCATCTCTATTCTTCTCCTTTCCTCGACGTTTATGCATTGCCCTCACGCCCTCTCCGTTTCCGTCGCCGGAGCTTGAAGCCCTCCCCTTCCCTAAGATCCTCTCCCTGGATCTACCCGTTCCCTCGCACAATGGCCGACTCCCTCGCCTCCCTCGCCGGGTCGGTCTCCACCCCGTCCACCAAGAAACGGGCCCGGATCTTCGCCAACGATATCCCTTCCATTCTCTCCACTTCAGGCAAGTCTCCTTTTCTTTCGCTTTCACCAAAATATCTCCTCTTCTTTCCGATTTTTTTCACTAGTATATGTAAACACGCGGAGGTTTAGGATTATCTGTATTTGAACTGTTTAAGTCGGTTCTTATTAGCAATGCTTAGGAATTTAGGTTTAGGCTTTATCTTTTCAGCTTCGTTGTTTTTGGAAAGCTTAATTAGTTGATTTCTGAAAAGTGCGGTGGCGTTTTTGAGGCTACGGCATTGGTAGTAAACGTAGCTCTGATGACGTTGAACTTTAGTTGTGGTTTAGAAAAGCTCGGTTATGCTCAATTTATATGCTGTATTTTCCATTTGCGTTAGTTTTTTCTTTCTGCTCTGCAGAGATGTCTCCTGAGGTTACAACTTTGCTAGTGGATATAATTTTGAGGACGGCGGCTATATATGATGATCATAAATCTAGGAAAGCTGTTGATGACTTGATTAACAAGTTGTTGGGTGAGGTTACGTTCATAAAGTCTTTTGCCGGAGCGCTGGTTCAGGCAATGGAGAAGCAGGCGAAGGTCCAGTCTCATGTGGGCAGCTATAGACTTCTCAAGTGGTCTTGCTTTTTGTTGAGCAATAGCCAGTTTGCCACTGTTTCGAAGAATGCCGTGTGTAAAGTGGCCGCGGTGCAGGCATCTTTACTCCAGGTTGTTATGCGAAGACCATTTCGTGAGCGCAGAGCTTGCAGGCGAAAATTTTTCCGTTTGTTTTCTCAGGTTTGGATTGCCTTGCTGTGCTCTATTGAGTTTGTTCTTATTTTTGAGCAAGAGGGATGCTCGGGTGATTATTTCCTGATATTAATTTTAATGTTGGTCGTTTCATTTTTCAGTCCCCTGCGATCTTCAAAATTTATGTGGAGGAATTGAAGAATGCACGAATTCCATACAAAGATAGTCCAGAATTAATTTTGATATTGCTGGATTTTTCAATCGAATCACCATCTTCTTTTGAGCAATGCAAGGTTAGAACTGTTTTTTTCTTTTTCTCTCTTTGATATTGAAGGTTACAAGTGTTTGATGTGTGCTTCCATTGTTGTTGGGGTAGTGTTGGTGGGAAATGGAAGTAAAGAGTAGTTTCTATTTTACAATTAATTAAAGTTCCTGTGTATTTATTCTCTCCAGCAAAGTCTTGATGTTATTCTTTGATTAATGCAGCCAATATTCCTCGACATTTATGTTAAAGCAGTTTTAAATTCTAAAGAAATCCCCGAAAAGAGGCTCAGTGAATCTTTCCGTCCACTTTTTATGCACATGCTACATGAAGATTTTCAAAACATTGTGGTTCCATCTTTGGTGAAAATGTTGAAGCGCAACCCTGAGATTGTATTGGAGTCTGTTGGAATTCTTCTGGACCATGTCAACCTTGATATGAGCAAGTATGCTATCGAACTTCTGTCCATAGTATTATCACAGGCTCGGCATGCAGATGAAGGTAGAAGACTTGGAGCTTTGGCTGTAGTAGGGTCTTTGAGCAAAAAATCAAGTAATCCTGATGCTTTAGAAGCAATGTTCAATGCTGTTAAAGCGGTTATTGGAGGTTTGGCTCTGCATAGTTCTACTACACACTTTTTAACCTTACTCATGATTCCTAATACAGATAATGTGCTTGTACTTATGACAAAATGTTTCCTCGAGATCAGGGTCAGAAGGAAGACTTCAATTTCCATACCAGAGAATTGGCATGTTTAATGCTCTGCAAGAATTGTCATATGCTCCTGAAGGAAAATATTTAAACAATCTGTCTCGAACAACATGTGGTTTCTTGCTGTCTTGCTACAAGGCTGAGGGTAATGTGCTAACTGATAACAACTTTCTTTCGATTAGTAATGCTTGTTATTTCTTTTTGATGGGCATCTTGTGGCACACCTTACTTTTTTTTTTTTTTTGAGTAAAGGAGGACAAATATTCCTTTATTTAAAAAAAACTGTGTTACCTTGGGTCTTGCTGTATTTCCAGGGAATGAAGAGGTAAAGCTTGCAATTTTGGCAACTGTTGCGGCATGGGCGGCACGATCTTCTGATGTCATCCAACCAGATTTTGTTTCCTTTATCGCTTCTGGCCTTAAGGAGAAGGAAGCTTTGAGAAGGGGACATCTACGCTGCCTTCGAGTCATATCCAAAAATCCCGATACTGTCTTACAGGTACCTGTGTCCTATTAATGCAAATATCTTGAAATTTTTATGTTGGCTCTTGTTCAGGCTGATATTTATTCACTTAATTGGAACTTTTGAATTGCTCTTTTTCCCCCAGATATCATCTTTGCTTGGACCTCTCATTCAACTTGTAAAAACTGGTTTCACCAAACCTGTTCAGCGTCTAGATGGGTTATATGCACTGCTTGTTGTTGGGAAGATAGCTTCTGCCGATATCAAAGCAGGTTTCCATAAGTTCAATAATTTACCTCAGTTGATCTTTTTTTATTCTTGGTATTTTGCATAATTGGTACAGATGAGTATTCTGAATTCCTTTTGCTTTTTCTCTGCTTCAGATTGCTTATCTTTGTGGTGATACTTTTTTCATCTTTACTGTGCAGAGGAGACTTTGGCAAAGGAAAAGATCTGGTCTTTGATATCCCAGAACGAACCTGCACTCATGCAAATTTCCCTGGTAGCTGGTTGCTAAATCTTTGGTTTTTGCATAATGGTTCATGCAACTTTCTTGAGCTTTACTTATGTCTATCTACAGGCTTCAAAATTGTCGACCGAGGACTGTGTGGCATGTGTTGATCTTCTTGAGGTGCTTCTGGTGGAACATTCACGCAGGTTATTGTCATTCTTCTCTTCATATTTTTAGTTTGTTTAATTTGATTGTTTCATTTGTTGAAAATTTAAGTCATTCTTTTGTCTGCTGCTCTGCAGAGTTCTGGAAGTTTTTTCTGTCAAATCACTGTTGCAGGTACACTTCAATGCGTTTTTTGATTCTTTCATTAGTTTGTGTGCTAAATTTACCATTTTGTTGCAGTTAGTAGTTTTCTTGCTATGCCACCAGAGCTGGGATGTAAGGAAAATGTCATATGATGCTACCAGAAAGATAGTTACAGCTTCTCCGCGATTATCTGAAACACTCTTGCTTGAGTTCACAAGTTTTCTTTCCTCGATTGGGGAGAAAAGTTCAGTGTTGAAGATGAGGTAAATTTCTAGCTCACTGCTCGCTAATTACTTTTGGTTGTTTTAGCAAAGTGATGCAAGATGATGTGGGCCACTTTTGCGATTATTCTAGCTGGATATTGTGTTGCTCCTTCGCAAGCACTTTATTGTTGCATCTGATTCGTTGAATTATTTTATATTCCTACTTTTTTTTTTGTTTTTCTTGTTTATGTATTTGTTCCTAGCATCAAGGTTCTTTGTAGTTCAAATTTCTATCCATATTCTCTACTCTGGTAGTCCTATGTTAAGATTTCTTTTCCTCTTATGGTGGATAAAATCTAAAGTTGTTTGTTTGTAGTGATGCAGATAATTCATTAGATGCTCAAGCTGCTCTTCTTCCATCTGTTGAGGTCCTAGTGAAGGCTTTGGTTGTAATATCATCGGCAGCTATCGCTACTTCTCCAAGCTTATCTTTACAAATTTTGTTCTGTTCACACCATCCATGCATAGTTGGAACGGCCAAACGAGATGCTGTTTGGAAGGTTCCTCTCCCTCTTCCTCTTCCTCTCCCTTGTTTTTAATATATTATCTTCTATAGTGTTGCAATTTTTGTACAAGGAATTGGATTGCCAGATTAAACCTGACCTAGAAGGGAAAAATGTAAATAAAGATGCATGCTTGCTTAATTCTGTATTCATTTGTTAAATTTATTTGCATTTTTTTTTGGTGTTTAGAAAGTACATTGTGTTGAGATATGTGGATGTTTTTGTTTCTCGTTGGTGAATGCTTTATGAACTAGAAGACAAGCGGCAACCAACTAGGTATATGCTTGTCCTGTTATGGTGTTCGTACACAGCAACAGGCTTCCCATGTGATCCAAAGTGTAGTCTTGACTTCTTATTTCTGGATATCTCTCAGACAATGAGGCGAAAAATCTCAGAACATAGAGAAATGTGATCTTTGTTTTAAGCTATTTCAGGGTTGTTTTATTCTGCTTAAACAGGATTAAAAAGTAGTTGGTAGTTTCTTTTTTTTTTCTATTATTATACTTACTAGACCATTCGATATATGAAGCTTGGCCATTCTCTTAAATTTTGGCCATGGTTGTGCTCCAACCTTATTTTCTTGTTTCCCCTCCTTTGTTTGCAGAGGATCACTAAATGCTTGCAAGCTTATGGGTTTGACGTTATTGGTATTGTTTCTGCCAATGTTGAGAATCTGTGCAAGGTAAATTTCATCTTCTTCTTTTTGCTTAATAGTTATCTGTTGTTCTTAGTTAGTTGGTGTTTTTCATACATCATTATTTAACTGGGTAGATTGACTCATATTTGCAATAAAACATAGTTGTTCAACAAGAAAATGATTGCTATAACTGTTTGCTTGTTATCTGTGTTGTATTCACAGTATTCTAGCGTTCAATGAGTAGGAAAAAGTTCGTAGAAAGTGTATTTGCTTTTGTGTGGATCCTTGGGGGTGAATTTGTGGTCAGATAGTGTTTGTGTTTGCTTTATTCTTAAACTGTACTCATAATCTGGACATATATTATAGAGGCTACCTCATTTAGTTTTCCTAAATTAAGGTGCCTATGTGATAATTAACTATTGTGGCTCTGCATCACCCATTTACTTAAGTATTTTCTTCATGCTATAATGTTGGATATAGTTTTGTTTATTTGATTTCCAAAGTCACGCTATTTTAGTATTTTTGTGAACTGTGTTGGCAGTTAGTGGTTTCAAGACTTCTTAACTTTGTGAGGATGATCTATATTGTGTGATCTGTATCACACCCTTAACTATTGCCTTCCTATATGAGGATTTCAGACTTCTCCACATTTGTTTGGGTGTGCTTTATCCCTGATTTGTTTGTTTTTTTTTTCCAATTAGTTTTATTTGTTGAGCTTTGGTTATCGTGTAAATTTCATTGTCCTTATATGGCTATATGTTAGGTTGCGCTCATTTTAGTCTTTTCCGCAATTTCTTGGTGTGCTTTGTCCCTGCTTTGTTTGTTTATTTGTTTATGTTTTCTAATTCTTTTTATTTATTGTGAGCTTTGGTTATCGTCTCATTATAATTGTACTCGTTTATATAGCAGCATGGTAGGTCGAGCTTTTGATAGCCAAGTTCATTTGTACTTGTCCGAGTCAATTACCCTTTTGGTTTGTTTCTTGCAGGGTCTACTTGGACCAATGGGATTGATGAGTTCAAATCTATTGGAACAGCAAGCTGCAATCAATTGTTTATCGACTTTGATGTTGATCACACCTGGAGATACCTATATGACCTTTGAAAAGGTTTGTTTCTCACATGTTTTCCCTTCAAATGATTCTTCTCCCCCTGCATTATGTCTAGTTATCTTGCGTTTGTTAGTGCTGAATCTGAATAGAATCTTATTCTCTGCTGGCGCAGCATTTGAAGAATCTCCCCGACCGTTATTCCCATGATATGCTTTCTGAAAGTGACATTCAGGTGATCTTTTATATGTTCATCTATTTTTCCTAATTAATATTTAATCTGTTCTTCAACACTATTCTTATATTAAATGCTGGTAACTTAGGCATGTTCAAAATGGAAAGTAGCTCTCTGTTAGTGGAAGGATCTGCATGTTTCTTTCAAAATCTTTTTTTGAAGATTTTGCTGGTAATTGGGCATTTGGAGGGCTTGTTTAATTTGCCTGTGCATGTGCGTTTTTGTACTAATCTGTGGTGGATGATGAACCCGCCAATTGTTTCAGAGAATCTATGTAGGCATCTCTCATCTTTTTTGTGAGGTTGCAATTCTAGGTGTTTGGTTTTTCTTTCTTGACTTATACTAAGTTTGCTCGATGTCTTCCAGATTTTTTGTACTCCTGACGGAATGCTTTCCAATGAGCAAGGTGTTTATGTTGCGGAATCTGTAGCTTCTAAGAACACAAAGCAGGCAAAGGGACGGTTCCGGATGTATGAGGACCAAGATGGCGCGGTAGAAACTGATCTTGCAGTGATTTTCATATTGTTATCTTACTGAGTAAAACTTATTTTCTCCAACTTCCTTCTTTTGATGGTTCTTATTCAATTTTCTTGTCTTATGAAATGACTTCTCAGAACAACAACAGTTCCAATCATTCCGCGAAGAGAGAACCAGCTGGAAGAGAAGCTGTTGGCATGGGAAAAAAGGATGCTGGGAAATCAGTGAAGAAAGCTGGCATGTTATTTGCCTTTTCTATGTTTGTTGATTGTTTGTTTTGCAAAAATTTCTATTGTTCTGATGTTGTTTAGTTTCAACATTCGTGCTTTCCAGATAAAGGAAAGACTGCTAAAGAGGAAGCACGCGAAATCTTGCTGAAGGAGGAGGCATCTATACGGGAGAAGGTCCAGGGGATACAAAACAACCTATCTTTGATGTTGAGAGCTCTTGGGGAAGTGGCCATATCGAATCCTGTATTTGCACACAGTCAATTACCTTCCCTGGTTTGTGTCCTATAATCCCATGATCAATCTTGCATTCTTGTGTTGTTATTTTAGATGTGTCATAAGTGTGTAACCAGATAATGGGAATGCAGAAGTCTGTTGCATGTGAAAATGGAGATAGCTGGAGTCCCTGCCATAGTTTATGTTGTGCTTAGGATGGCAGCCTTCCAGGCTGTTGTTAAAGTTCAATTTAAACTGGCTTGTATAGAAACATCTTTGCCATTATCATCCACTTGTTGGAAAGTGGGTGACATATTTTGTGATTTGCCCACTAATTTCATGCATATTTGGTAGTCAATGGTCGTTCCTTGTTTCGAATCAGGTTAAGTTTGTTGATCCATTACTACGGTCACCTATCGTAAGTGATGAGGCCTATGAAACACTGGTGAAGCTATCAAGATGTACAGCTGCACCTCTTTGTAACTGGGCCCTTGATATTGCCACTGCTTTGCGCCTAATTGTGACTGAGGAAGTTGGTGGTCTTTCCGATCTCATTCCACCTGTTAGTGAAGGGGAAACAAACGGGAGACCCTCTTTGGGCCTTTTTGAGAGGATTATCAACGGCTTGTCTGTATCTTGTAAAACTGGACCTCTACCTGTAGACTCTTTTACTTTTGTGTTTCCGGTAAGTTTTGCTTCTGCTCATACATATAAAATCTGCTTGGTGAAATAACTTCTTTTCCTGATATAACCTTCATTTATTGGTTTGGCAGATAATGGAGCGGATACTTTTAACTCCGAAGAGGACTGGACTTCATGATGATGTGCTGCAGATTCTCTATTTGCACTTGGATCCCATGCTACCTCTTCCTAGACTTCGGATGTTATCTGTTACGTATCTTAAACTTTTAATTGGATTTCCTATTGCGATTCTGATTCCCATATCTCTTCAGCTTTTTCTTGCTAAATCATTCAAGCTGCTCTCTGCAGGCTCTTTATCATGTTCTAGGTGTTGTTCCATCTTATCAATCATCTATCTGTCCAGCATTGAACGAGTTATGCCTTGGTCTGAAACCAGATGAGATTGCACCTGTATGCTCTCATCATATTACATTAGGTAGCTTGATCCAAATAAGCCATTCAAACCTCTCATGTGCTCCCGATATTCATTTCTGCAGGCCCTCTATGGTGTATACTCAAAAGATGTTCATGTAAGAATGGCCTGCTTAAATGCCATAAAATGCATTCCAGCTGTTTCTACCCGTTCCGTTCCTCAGAATGTTGAGATTGCCACTAGTATTTGGATTGCTTTACATGATCCAGAAAAGGTTAGTCATGGATATACTTATTCTTATGGTGAAACTGTTTGGTACCGTAAGCCATGTAGTTGACTCTACAAGACATGTTACTTATAAGCTTTGTGGGCATTAGCAAATGGTTGCTGTATTCAAATTCTTTTCTTGATTACTTGAGCTAACAATTATGCATGGTAGAAAAAGAGGCCATCAATGAGTTGATCGGAATTAAGTCATCTTGTCCAGAACTGTTCTTTTAATGATCTCACATACTTTTTCTGCATCTGATTCTCTCTGTCTCTGAAAATTGAGTATTATGACATGAGCACTTAGCCACTGGAAAAAGAGGCCACCATTGAGGTGATCAGGAGTATACTTATCAAAGTGTTACGGAAAGCCTTTAGATGCACTTTTAACATGTCTTTAGAATATAGATTGCTCAGCTTATTCAATTTAGTCTGCATGGATTTCAATTTTTTGTCCTTTCTGTACTAGATATAATTTAATTTGTCTGGCTTTGACCGTTGTGAATTTTGAAGCTTCTGCTCTCCAGCTTAATGTCTTTAGTGAATTTAGCAACTTGTCTGCCCTTGACTGCTAGGACATCCGTATTTTGGCAACTGGGAGCTGTATGGCTCTGGTTGTGGCTCTTATTTGAGCTTGTTGCATTGGACGTTGTCAATGTTTTTATGCTTTTTCGTTCCTTGCTCAGTGGAGTGAGGGTTCTGATACTTTCATCAGTCTGTTACTAGCTCAATTTTGTAGGTTTCACCTTTTAATGTAAATTTCTTTACTACTAATACAGTCAGTTGCTGAAGCTGCGGAAGATATATGGGATCGCTATGGTTATGACTTCGGAACTGATTATTCTGGACTTTTTAAGGCACTTTGTCATGTTGATTACAATGTCCGCTTGGCTGCTGCTGAGGCATTAGCTGCTGCACTGGATGAAAATCCTGATACTTTACAGGTTCGTTAGTTTAACTTTGTTATTCTACTTTAATCGGTTATGATTTCTAATTGTTCAAGTTTCTCCCCAGGAATCGCTTTCTACGTTGTTTTCTTTATACATCCGAGATGCTGGATTTGCTGAGAGCAATATTGATGCTGGTTGGATAGGCAGACAAGGAACTGCATTGGCTTTGCATTCTGCAGCTGATGTTCTGCGAACGAAAGACCTTCCTGTTGTTATGACATTCCTCATATCACGGGCATTGGTACATTTTTGCTACTTTACTTTTGGTAGTTTATAGAAACTTATTGGTTCTCCTTACCTAAATGAATAATAACTTTGCCAGCTTGGATTTTTGTACTGGTAGATTGCTGAACTAGCTTTACGTAACACCTATCTGTTTTACTCTGCAGTGAGATTAGAAGCTTAGCCATTGTTGACGGAGAATTATTTAAATAGGTTAAAACATTTCAGGCGACAGTTTTATGATTTATTTTCCATTTAGTTTCCTTCTATTGCATCTCATTATCTTTTTGTTTGTTTTATGCGCACATTACTTGGTATTCATGCTATGTTTCACATGTAAATTTCTCTTAGGTTTCCATCAAATTCCATGTCTGAAGTTTGCTGTTTTTAGCCATCAATGCATGCTAATTTGCTAAGTGTTTGGACGCTGTAGGCTGATCCAAATGCAGATGTTCGCGGGAGAATGATTAACGCTGGCATCATTATTATCGACAAGCATGGGAAAGAAAATGTGTCCTTGTTATTTCCTATCTTTGAGAACTACTTGAACAAAAAGGTAATTCATTTCTAAAAGTGAATGCTTTTAGGCTAGGAAAGGAATCCTAGTAAATATTGTTTTGATGTGAGTTTTTGTAATGTGAATATGTAGTACTGGTGTCTTTGAACTTGTATTATCTTGTTTATCTCCTTGTGTAGGCATCTGATGAGGAAAAATATGATTTGGTTCGTGAGGGTGTGGTCATTTTTACTGGAGCTTTGGCCAAACATCTGGCAAAGGTACTGGTTTTTACAGTTCTTCAGTCCATTTGTGGGAAATAATGTTACCATTCTTTCTATCTGGCTTAGCTTCTATTCTTTATTTTAGGACGATCCTAAAGTTCACAGTGTGGTGGAGAAGTTGCTGGAGGTGTTGAACACTCCATCAGAAGCTGTTCAACGGGCAGTGTCATCATGCCTTTCTCCGTTAATGCAGTCCAAAAAAGTAAGTCGTAGTTACGGTCATGCAACAGAAGTGCATCCCATATAATTGGTCATGCTAACAATTCCAAAGGGTAATTTCTTCTTTTTATTTTTCTCCATCAGAAGGAAGGAATTATCGTAATTTTGCTCTTTGATGCATCAGGATGATGCACCTGCTCTGATCTCTAGGCTGTTGGATCAGTTAATGAAGAATGATAAATACGGTGAGCGCCGTGGAGCAGCCTTTGGACTTGCTGGTGTGGCCAAGGGATTCGGAATATCTTGCTTGAAGAAATATGGCATTGCTGCTGCAATACGGGAAGGTCTTGCAGATAGGTAGTTTGAATCTTTATTTATCTTTGGTGCCTGTCACTCCGTTGCTATATTCTCTTCAAGTGGTTGCTTTTATCAATGATTTCAATCTCATTTAATTAGTCATACATGTCACGGTTTTTAGTGTCCTGCTGTGCATGTAGTTTCAAGTTTATCGAACCCCTACTCATATTCTTTAGGTGCATATACACATTTAATGGGTTCTTGCTTTCCCTATTGTTATTTAAAATGCACCAGTTTCCTGCTTTCTCTGTGAAATTTTTGGTGCAGATGGTGGGAGATGTTCTTTACTTTGTTTTATCAGCTATGGTTACTTTTATGATGTCCAGTTTGCTGTCAGTATTGCGTTAGTTCTAGGGCTTAGATACTTGAAGTTCTTGCTTATTTCGTTCTTAAACATCACCCTTATTTGATTAAAAGTCCTCCAGAAGTGGGGTAGCTCTCTCTTAGGGTTTTATGATACAGCTCTTTCCTTAGGCATGATTCCTAACTTAGATGTGATTCACACATTCTGTAGCTGTGCTGCTTTGATTTTTATCTTTCTTTATTTCCACAAACCTCATCCATGGCACATGAAAGTTTTGTTCACTGCTGACCAGGGGCCTCTAAATCATAATTTCTTCCCCAACGCTTTTCCTAAAACTTTTCTGTCAAATCCCTAGTTCAGCCGCAAGACTGTTCTACATCAAGTTTCATTGGTATTGCGACTAAGCACATTTAGTTAGCTGACATTTGCCTAGTGTTCTGTTTCTTTCTTCACCAATCATTATTATCAGGGGGGGATGGATGGGGTGGATTGAGTGGGAGCTGTTTTGCATTGAGATTCTCTCCTTAGCAGCTGATTGGCATTTGTATGTGCGTTTCGTTGTGCTAATATAATTTTCATTATGCAGAAATTCTGCGAAATGCCGTGAAGGAGCTCTGCTTGCTTTTGAGTGTTTTTGTGAGAAGCTCGGAAAATTGTTTGAACCGTACGTAGATCAATCAGAATGACTCGGGAGAGATAAAGTATTCTGTCTCCAGTTCTTTGTTCAGCATTCTTACTTTGTTTCTCTTTTTTTGTTCCAGGTATGTTATCCAAATGTTACCACTACTGTTGGTTTCATTCTCTGATCCAGTTGCTGCAGTTCGTGAAGCTGCTGAATGTGCTGCTCGTGCAATGATGTCTCAGCTTAGTGCCCAGGGGGTGAAACTTGTACTACCCTCCCTTTTAAAGGTGAGGTTTGGATTCTGCTTTTTCAATAGCCTGTCATAACTTTTCAGTTTTATTCAATTCCTTTAGTTAAACCTGACCGATTTATTAGGTCAGATGTATATATCTTAATCTTCTTAGCTCTTATGTTGGGCTTATCCATGGGCAAAAGATGTACTTGATCAATGCTCTCTGTTCTATCAGCGAAGTTGAAAGGAGAAATTCATATATACTTACATAAATTGTTGCTCTAGTGAAAACTTCTGGTTCTATTGGATTCTGTTGGATTGCTCTTATTAGCTAGAGTGCTTATGACAAATGTATATGCACGATCATACAGGGCCTTGAGGATAAAGCATGGCGAACAAAGCAAAGCAGTGTACAATTACTTGGTGCCATGGCATTCTGCGCACCTCAACAACTGTCCCAGTGCCTTCCTACAATAGTCCCAAAACTGACGGAGGTTCTCTGATTATATGGAATACTGGTAGCTTATTGTTTGTTCTAGGAAGAAAATTATGCCCTTGTGATTTATTTTTCTTTTCTCATTGTAGGTACTTACTGATACTCATCCCAAAGTTCAGACAGCAGGCCAAACAGCACTTCAACAGGTGATGGTTGTTTTGATGTTTTGTTCTGTGCTGGTTACCATATGATTGTCTAATATTTTCAGAGCTTTTATTAGGTTGGGAGCGTTATAAAGAATCCAGAAATATCCTCACTTGTCCCTACTCTGCTCATGGGCCTCACAGACCCCAACGACTATACTAAATATTCTCTTGATATTCTCCTCCAAGTAAGCTCGGGCTGAACAATTAATTTGAGTAATTGGATGCCCTCTACTTCATGGTTTTAATGCCTGTTGATTTCCTGCAGACTACTTTTGTTAATTCAATTGATGCGCCATCACTTGCACTATTGGTTCCGATTGTTCATAGAGGGTTAAGAGAGAGGAGTGCTGAAACAAAAAAGAAAGCTGCACAGATAGTTGGAAACATGTGTTCTCTGGTGACTGAACCCAATGACATGATTCCTTATATTGGATTGCTTCTTCCTGAAGTGAAAAAGGTGCGTATTTCATATAGTTTCGCCTATACAGATACAAATTATGCTCTTTAAACAAGCCTTTTGTATGGTTTTCCTGTGAAAATGAAACAGGTTCTTGTGGACCCAATCCCTGAAGTTCGCTCAGTTGCAGCAAGAGCCATCGGATCCCTTATAAGAGGAATGGGAGAGGATAACTTTCCAGATCTTGTCCCATGGCTGTTTGATACTCTTAAATCTGATACTAGTAATGTTGAGCGTTCTGGAGCTGCTCAAGGGTTGAGCGAGGTTAGAATCTCTCAGATACTAATGTTTACCGGTATTTGTTCATTGAATCATCGACAAATTTAGTGGAAGAAGAAAAGAACGTTTCATTGATGAAGCTGTTGCTACATGCACATATAATTTACTGAGAACTGGCTATTGTAGCCAATATAATAATAACAGACACTTTATGTGCCTATTACTAAGATTGCATTTAGTTTGAGGCTTTGATTGCGGATTGTGTGTTTCTGACGGGGAACTGATCCTGAATTCTTCATTATTTTGTTCAGTCATAATTTTTTTTTTGGTAGAGGAACAATTTATTTTCCATTATTAATTTGTAATTAATATTGGAAAAGTTCTTTTTTTTTTTTTTCTCATCTTCTAGGTTTTGGCTGCACTTGGCAAGGAGTACTTTGAAAATGTACTTCCAGATATTATCCGTAATTGTTCTCATCAAAGGGCCTCTGTTCGTGATGGATATTTAACACTTTTCAAGGTAAATGCTTTATGGTTTTACATTTTGAATTATGTTGATGCATCTTTTTTCATGGGCCCTAGCTAATTCTTTTGTTTTTGTGCGTATTCATGTGTAGTATTTGCCAAGGTCTTTAGGTGTTCAATTCCAGAACTATTTACAACAAGTGCTGCCTGCAATCTTAGATGGTGCTCTTTCTTCTTTTGTGTATTTTATGTGCTGGATATCTTAGCTCATGCCAATTTTTTTCATATGGATGGTTTGCAATGATTACTAATATTCTTACAGGTCTTGCCGATGAGAATGAATCTGTGCGTGATGCCGCATTGGGTGCTGGGCATGTATTGGTGGAGCATTATGCAACAACGTAAGCACACAGTTCCTCTCACAATGTCTTATTTAGATTTTGCTTCATTTTTTCTTTTTTCTGTTAGTCAAAATTTGCATGTATGTTTATAGGGGTATCTCTTGTGATCAGTTTGCGATTGAAAACTTATTGAAATTGTTTGAAGAAACTAGATTCTTTTTAAATCAAAATTTACATTTATACTTATAGATATCTCTAATGATCTTTTTGGTACTGAAACTTATTGAATTTGTTTGAAGAAATCAGATATGAGCTGGGAGATTCTTAAATCTGGACCTTCTGGACCTTCTATTTTCAACTAACCTTGGAATTTCCTGAAACTATTCTTATCAAAACTGTAGTTGCTGCATCCTTGATAGGTTGAACTTGGATGATATTTGAAAACTTAATGAAATTGTTTGAAGGAACCAAATTTTGTTTTTGAATCAAAAGTTACATTTGTGCTTATTTTATAGATATCTCTTATGATCTTTTTGCCACTGGAACTTATTGAATTTGTTTGAATAAACCAGGTATGAACTGGGAGAATCCCAGATCTGGACCTTCTATTTTCAACTAACCTTGGAATTTCCTGAAACTATTCTTATTGAAACCGGGGTTGCTGCATGAATGCATCCTTGATGTTTTGAACTGTGGATGATATTTGAAGTCTGCCAAACCGGTGGATGTTTGTTATTTTGTTTTTCTTCTGAAAAGGTCTGTTTAGTCTTAACCACTTATCTTTCTCTTCATTCTCAGGTCTTTGCCTCTTCTCCTTCCAGCTGTTGAGGATGGCATTTTCAATGATAATTGGCGTATCCGTCAAAGCTCTGTGGAATTGTTGGGAGACCTCTTGTTTAAGGTCCGTCATACTTTGCTTTTAAAAGTTTTCTTTTAGGTTGATTTTCTATTTGTTGCCTTCTCTAAATAGGGATTTTCCTCCCAGGTTGCTGGGACTTCTGGGAAGGCTTTGCTTGAGGGTGGTAGTGATGATGAAGGCGCAAGCACTGAAGCTCAGGGACGCGCCATTATTGAGGTTTTGGGGAGAGATAAGCGTAATGAAGTTCTTGCTGCATTGTACATGGTTCGGACTGATGTCAGTTTGTCCGTACGACAGGTTGTATCACATTCTATGTTATTTGCTTAATGCTCTTTATACATTTGCATGGTATGTATAACTTTCTTTTTTTTCCTCTTTTGGGCAGGCTGCCTTGCACGTGTGGAAGACCATTGTGGCTAATACTCCAAAGACTCTCAAAGAAATAATGCCAGTTTTAATGAACACTCTTATATCTTCTCTTGCTTCACCTTCCTCTGAAAGGCGTCAGGTTTGCTCCCCTAGTTTTTCTCCTGTAGAATCTTTTTAGGTACTTTGTGGAGTTATAATTGATAAACTCATATTCTTGTTTAGGTTGCTGGGCGGGCATTGGGTGAACTTGTCAGGAAGCTTGGTGAAAGAGTTCTTCCTTTGATCATTCCAATCTTGTCACAAGGACTAAAGAATCCTGATACTAGCAGGAGGCAGGTAAGAATTTTATATGTAGATGTAAAGTGAATCTCCTCTCTCACATCAACATACTGTGGATGTAAATTAAAAAATAATTGGAAGTAGCAGTCTTCATGCGATTTAAGGATGTCAAATTCCTTGGTGAAATATTATTTTCCTTGCCCAATGTCTGGAGGTGCATATTTGACAGTAAAAGTTTTTTGAACCATATATTATATTATGCTGTTGTATTAAATGCACATTTATTATTTCTTTGAATGACAGGGTGTGTGTATTGGTCTGAGCGAAGTAATGGGAAGTGCTGGGAAAAGTCAGTTATTGAGTTTCATGGATGACCTTATCCCTGCTATTAGGACAGCTCTTTGTGATAGGTTGGTGCTGAAAATTCTTCTGCTATTGTTTCTCCAGCTTTTTGATTGCATAATAATATGAATTTTGAAATTTCCATTATCAGTGAACCTGACGTCCGCGAGTCTGCAGGCTTAGCATTCAGCACTCTGTACAAGGTGCACTTTCTATTTTTTGTACATTTGATCTGTTTAAAAAATAATTACATATTAACTTGTCATATCATGTCTGACTCAGAGTGCTGGAATGCAAGCAATTGATGAAATTGTGCCAACCCTACTGCATGCTTTGGAGGATGATGAAACATCTGATACAGCTCTTGATGGTCTCAAGCAAATCTTAAGGTTAGATTTCTTGTGCCTCTATACTGCTGTTTTGGTGTATGTGTTACTCCTGTGCTGAATTGTCTTTTTTTTTTTTTTTTCCTATTCCAGTGTCAGGACTGCAGCTGTATTGCCCCATATTTTGCCCAAGCTGGTCCTTCTTCCTCTTTCGTACGTTCTGCTTCGACGATCTGCTCCTCGATTTTCAGTGATCTGTTATTTTTTTTATGAGATTTTTTTACTTAATATGAATATGGATGTCATATCCAGGGCCTTCAATGCACATGCTTTAGGGGCTTTAGCAGAAGTTGCTGGACCTGGTCTTAACCTTCATCTTGGCATTATTCTTCCTGCTTTACTCTCTGCAATGGGTGGCGATGATAAGGTATGCTACTAATGGGTATTACTTCAATTATTGATTGCTACTGTCTTTAGCTCATTTATTCATTATAAAAATAGTTCTGGAATTTATTTGTTCGTGACGAATCATTTGATGATCGTTGAAATTGTAGGATGTTCAAAATTTGGCAAAGGAGGCTGCAGAGACAGTGGTTTTGGTCATAGATGAGGAAGGCATTGAAAATTTAATTGCAGAACTTCTGAAAGGCGTTGGGGACAGTCAGGTATACGTTGACTTAGTCATGTTCGTTGCTGCTCCCTCTCGCTCTTTTGTGTCTCATTCACACCGAGTTTTAATTTTTTTTTTTGCTGTCAGGCTTCAATTAGAAGAAGTTCGTCATATCTGATCGGCTACTTCTTCAAAAATAGCAAGCTGTATTTGGTTGATGAAGCTCCAAATATGATATCTACGCTGATTGTTTTGCTTAGTGATTCAGATTCAGCAACTGTTACGGTAATAGTCATGCATGATTGATGCACTTCTTTTTTTGATACTAGTCTGATGAAGGTTGGACTCGAATCCGAGACCTCACCCTTCTTGTGCTTTTGACACAAGAGTGCCAATGAGCTACAAGCCCATTGGTGATTGATGCACTTCTTATCATGTATTACTTCTAATGTTTTTGTTCAATAGGTTGCTTGGGAAGCTTTATCTCGGGTTGTTGGTTCCGTTCCAAAGGAGGTACTTCCCTCGTATGTCAAACTTGTACGCGATGCTGTATCTACATCAAGAGATAAAGAGCGCAGGAAAAGGAAGGTGAGTAATTGGTGTTTCTAATTGAAGATACATGACTGGGTCAATAGAATTCATTCTGGTGCGTCTTTAGTTTTCCTTGTGAAACATGTGAACCATTGACCATCTTTACAAAGTCTATCTATTTATTGCAGGGTGGACCAGTTGTCATTCCTGGTTTCTCTCTGCCAAAAGCTCTTCAGCCGTTGCTTCCAGTGTTTCTCCAAGTATGCATACTTTCTTCTTATTGGTTTAATCGTATCTAGAAAGAAACATACTGCTGCTTCATAGTTTATATATGGGTAAAGAGAATATCTTCTCTATGAATAAAATCTGTAAGCTGTATATACATTTCAGCAAAGAACCAATGATATTCTCTGGTGCATTATCTTATTGTTTTGTCTTCTGTCTTGTAAGATGGACAGAGCCGGTAAAATATTTTGAGGCATGCTATGCTTGGAATGGTTTTGTGTGCCTAATGGAGAGACATTTTAGATTAGTTGTAATCAACATCTAACTTTGCAATAGACTTGGAATTGTGTATGCTGTTGTCCATATGATGTGACAGAGCTTTGAGGGGTATGCTTTTTATCGAGCATTCAGAGGAAAAGAAGATTATTTTGATCTTTCTTCATGCCTCAAGTATAACTGAAAACTCTGAATCTCTCTAAGATACTAATCAAGAATTTACCTGTTCTGAAGATTTAGACTTAACAATTGAGTAAAATCTTGAATAGCTGATCAGGAGCAGCAAAGCTAGGTTGTTTTTTGGTTGCAAACTGAGACTTGGGTTTTTGCTCGTCTTTGTCTCTCTATATGAGTTGCACCAGATAATCACAATATTAGAAGATTCAGCAGTTAGAAAACGGAGCTGGATCAGTGTACCATGGATTCCAAAGCTTTGGAAAAGAAAGGAATTGAACTAAATTTCCATAAAAACTTTAGTTTTATCTACTTCTGCTATGTTCCTATATCCTATTTCCTTGTTGGGATCAAGTAGTCTCAGGAACATCAGGCATGTAAATGTGTTTACCTAATAACCTACGATGATATCACTTGTTTGGAAGTGTAGCTGTTTTGTTTTTACCTTTTCTCTGCTTGCTTTTCCACATTTATGTTTCTGGTTTGTTGTCCAATTTATGGGAAAGCATTGATCAAATTCTTTGGGCTTCTTATCTCATTTGATTTGTCGCCTTCAGAAATTTAGTGACTGAGATCAGTCTCTGATACCGTGTTTCTTTTTCCAGGGTCTAATTAGTGGATCTGCCGAGTTACGAGAGCAGGCAGCATTAGGTCTGGGGGAGCTTATTGAAGTAACCAGTGAACAGGCACTGAAAGAGTTTGTCATCCCTATCACAGGGTATGTAAAGCATTTGACCATATTGTTTTTGTGAAACCATACACAATGACTTTGCTATAAAGCATGCCCTGTTGTTGCGTAGTAGTGTTAATTTTTCTTTGAATTTTGCGGTGCATACTTCTGGGACTTGCTGTTATTTGCTGGTGATACCACAACTTCGGTTTATACGAGCTGCTGATGTGTTATACTGTCCTCTGGAGTTAGTTTTGTACTTTTTGTCAGATATGAGTGGCAAAGATAATTGTTGATGACATTCTGAACTCAGAACAGTTAATTTACTTGTATACATAAATGAGCTTCGCACACTTACATCCATTTATTAACAAAAAAAATGGAGTGATAACTTTTTGAAGAGTAAAGCTTCAACTGAGAACAAACTTGCGTGCAAAATTTGTTGCCCTTAATAATGTTGACTTTATTTTTTATATTAAGAACTTATGTATGTTTCTAGCTTGGCCATGGATGCTCTTATGCACCTTATTCCATTTTGGATTAGCACATTTCTTGTTATAGTGATGAAATGATATGCTATGATGAAAATGCTCCAAAATCTCCCTTTTGTTATGTATTCATATCCAGTAGATAATCCAACTTGTTCCTTTGTAGGCCTCTTATCCGGATCATAGGCGATCGGTTCCCTTGGCAGGTGAAGAGTGCAATTCTATCCACATTAAGCATCATAATAAGGAAGGGAGGGATGGCTCTGAAGCCATTTCTTCCTCAGCTTCAAACAACATTTATCAAGTGTCTTCAAGATAATACAAGGTTTGTCCCTAGAGTATATGTTTAATTTTGCTTTACCTATTTGAACATTTCATACAGTTGTCGAAATGTTTATAATCTTCGTTTGTGATTCCATTGTTTTTTTAAATATTAGTTTTCCAATTGTTAATAGCGTAGCTTTATGAATGCCAAAAAGCTTCTGATTTCCTCTGCTTTGATTTATTTCCTTTTATGCCCTGTTCATCAACATCATGTTTCGTGAGTTTCCAATATTAGCTGTGAATTTACGAGATATTTTCATGGATTCAGGACGGTTCGTACAAGTGCTGCTCTTGCACTTGGAAAGCTTAGCGCACTCAGTACTAGGGTTGATCCTCTAGTCAGTGACTTACTGTCCAGTTTGCAGGTACAGGTGTCATTTTGTATCTTGCTGATTGTTGGTCCTTGATATGGTTGTGACATGTTTGTGATTTTTGTGTTCAGGCATCAGATGCTGGTGTGCGTGAGGCGATTCTCACAGCACTGAAAGGTGTCCTGAAGCATGCTGGGAAGAGTGTGAGCAGTATTGTCAGAGTTCGTGTGTTTGATCAGCTGAAGGATTTGATACATCATGATGATGACCAAGTGCGAATATCAGCTGCCAGCATACTGGGAATTACATCACAGGTCTGTGTGGTCAATACTTCTTCTTTCCTGAGTTTGGCATGTCTGTATAAATGCAACATTCCTGATTTGGCAAATGTTCATTTTGCTTTTTACTGACTGCTACTTTGTACTAATATGCAAAAACGTTTGGTTTCTTATTTTCAATATTTCCCAACTTGTGACAGATAATTATTCAATAACCTTAAAACTTCATGGTGAGAATCATGAATGTTACTGAAGCTTGCAGCTGGGTTTCAGAGATTGAAGAGGTCCCCGAGCATTAGTTATCTTAAATTACACATAGTAGTAGCTTTGCCTGCAGGATTTCTAGCGTATTTCTTAGCATTCATTAACTCAGCATTAAGTTGATGGATTTGCTTGCTGACTTGCACAAAATATACTGGATTTCTGAATAGACCTCGAAACTTTAGATTGGCATCGTTTTTTATACTTTTTTTCCCCCCTCATGTATACTAGCTTCTTATTCTCTTTCCTGTTGTTCAATCCTCATTCTACGTGTTGCTTCTGTTGCTCACCTATGCAGTACCTGGAAGATGATCAGCTTCCTGATCTGCTTCGGCTGCTCTCAGATTTGGGATCTACTTCGAGCTGGGTTTCTAGGCATGGTTCAGTACTCACTATCTCGTCCTTGCTCAGACATAACCCTTCCTCTGTTGTTGCTTCTCCAGAGTTTCCTCCTCTTGTAGACTGCCTTAAAAATGCCTTGAAAGATGAGAAGGTACTACAGTTTAACCATTAAAAATCGTTGGTTTGGTTTTGGGTTTGTTTTTCCAATGATGCCTAATTCTGAATGTTCCACTTGAATCAGTTCCCTCTTCGCGAAACTTCAACCAAGGCACTAGGAAGGCTTTTACTCCATCAAATTCAAAATGATCCTTCTAAAGCATCCACGCATTTGGATCTCATTTCATCAATTGTGTCAGCTATGCATGATGACTCCAGCGAAGTTAGGAGAAGGGCACTGTCTGCACTAAAAGCTGTTGCAAAGGTATCTACTTGTGCCAGTACTGTTTTAGTTCTCTAAATTTCTAGGCCTTATTTATTCAGCTGCTTGAATGTTATTATCAATTGTTGGGCAGGCAAATCCTCCTCAGATTTTGGCCAATGTTTCAGTTATTGGCCCTGCGCTTGCCGATTGTTTGAAGGATAGTAGCACACCAGTGAGACTTGCTGCAGAAAGATGTGCTTTGCACGTTTTCCAGTTGACAAAGGGTAATTCTTTCATTGGTTAATGGTTAACTGTTTTCTTGTTGAATTACTTGCAGGAAATGAAACATCTCTAATTCTGGACAAAGCCATGTTTCTGTATCTTTCTCTTTAATTTTTTGAACCTTCTCCATTTTTTCTTTTGTTTTCTTTTTTTTTAATGGAATCCAAAATCTTTTCATGCTTTTTGTTTTTTTTTTTTTATTTTTTGGTACGTGAGAAACACTAAATTTTAGAAGTGTCTTTTTAATGTAGTTGCTATTTTTTCAGGTACAGAAAATGTTCAAGCAGCTCAAAAGTTTATAACAGGCTTGGATGCCAGGCGGCTGTCCAAATATCCCGAGCATAGGTAAAATCTTGATATTCAGTTTAGTCGGTGGATTTTAAATTTTCTGGTTTGGATGTTACGGATTCCCAGTTGCCATAACATTTTCGTGTTTCGGGATGCAGTGATGAGAGCGAGGATAGTGATGATGACTTGAAAAGTGGCTGAAAACTTTGTTGCCAACCTCATTCATATTGGAATACTGCTAATATTCATGCCATGGAGAAGACTCTGGCCTACGTTCTTGTGGAAATCTAAATTTTGTCCATACAAGTATAGTGAGGTATGATTACAGAGGAAATCTAAATTTTGGCAGTAAGTTTCAAATGAGTTGGATCTGTACATAGAGGGGATATGGCAATTTTGTTAGCAGCAATAACATCTCAATTTTGTTGGCGTTGGGGTAAACTTTTAATGGATTACCAAGGAAAAAGTATAATTGTCGCCAAGGCTTCTGTTGTATTCTTGCTGTTACTATCACAATATGTAATTGTTTCTTACTGGGGGCCTAAGAAAAATGCCCATATAGTTAAATATTGATTGCACTAGCAGACCCTTAAAAGAAAGCTGGGGAAAGTCCATCCGGACCCGGTGCTTTGTCAGTCACCTGCCCAATAAGCCTTCTATTCATCTTAGATGTGACCCTATCAGCCAATCTTCTCAAGTCAAATCTCGTGCAAGGTTGGTTAATACTTATTGAAACTATCATTTTTATTAACGATTTGATGTTAAGCAAAATCACGATGATTTACATACAGAAATATATTACGTGAAAATAGAAATGGATACTCATCACAGTGCTTTCATCTATCTTTTCTCTCTCTCTCCCCCTCTCTCCCGGCTCTCCCCCGATAACCGTCCACGTCGTTGCTGTCCATGGACCTGCTAGACATCCACGAACCCCTCTCACCCTCCTCCCTCTTTCTCCCTTCCTCTCCTTCCTCTCCCCTGTTCGTCGCCGTTCACCGACAGATAGCGCCTCTCCTCTTTCCTCTTTTCCTTTTTGGTGTTTTACCCTGATGATTGTCAAATGCCTCTATTAATCGAGTTGTGGCTATGGATCGATGGTTGTAGGGTCTTGTTGGTTTTTGTTGGGTTTCTGCAGGTACACTTGTGGTGGCCGGATTTTGGTGGAACTAATCTGTGGGTTGTGGTGGCCGGATTTTGATGGAACGATTTTGTGGGTTGTGGTGGCCGAATTATGTGTGTTGCGGTGGTAACAGACATTAGTTTGCCGTTGCTTTACTTGTGGAAGAATTGATTGGACTTGTGTTTGATTGAATTTTGAGTTTGGATTTTTTAGGGATTGATAAGGGAGGAGGAGGAGGTTGCTGTGCGAAGAGGAGGAGAAGAGATAGAGGACGAGGAGTGGAGGAGAAGAGGGGGAGAAAAAAAAAAAGGATAAAAAAAAATTTAAAGCTGAACAAGGAAAAAAAAAGAAATATATGGAAGTATTAAATTTGCTTTTTTATTGTTTGGAATTTTATTACTATTATTATTATCTTATTCATTCTTTCCCTTTTTTGATTATTATACATTTTAACCATTTGAAAATATTCCATTTTGATTGCCCGTGAAAATTAAATCAAAAGATTATTTGTAATGAATACATAGCAATAATAAATATTGTTAAATTTGTATTGATTAATATTAATTGGGCAAAATTTCAAGTAATTGCGCGTGAGTAGACCTTTTTTTATTTTTTAATTTCCTAAATTAGAAAATCAACATTTATTTTGTCAAAATCTCAAGTAATTGCCTATGGAGAGATCCTTTTCCATTTTTATTTTTCTAAATTAGAAAATGACCATCTCATTTGTCAAAATCTCTCTAATAATTGTGGCGTGAGGGTGAAACTTTTGTCCTTTTTTTTTTCTTATTCTAAGTTAGAAAATGACCATTTGAGTTTTCAAAGTTTCTAATAATTTTATGTACCTATAAATTATGAATTTGATTTGAAAAAATATCTTCTCAACAATTTCTTAATTTTATATTAAAATTATGATATAGATATTGTACAACAATAAAATTTCATTGTATTGATTATAGCCTAAATTGTACATATTAATTATGTATTCATCATTTGGTATATTGACAAATTTATTAATTTTAATATTTAAATTATAATTACATTAAAAATATATTGACAGTCAAAAATAAATTGTCCAATAAAGTTATGTATGCTGTTTAAAGCATAAATTTGATCATATTGCATACTTAAATAATTTCTACTGCATTAAGGGCCATATTGACATTACAACGTTTAGTCCCGTCCAGTGTACAACTAACCAAACATAATTCAGTACAACAGTCCCATTCAATGTCCACCATACCAAACGTTACATTGGACAGTACAATTGTCCTATCCAGTCCAGTCCAGTCTAGTCCCGTCCCGTCCAGTCCAGTCCCGTCCGGTGAACCAAACGCACCCTTAGTATCGGAGAAGCAAAGTGTCATCGTACCGGGGAGACAATGTGCTGGTGGCATATGAAATGATCCATTGCCTCAAGAATAGAAGAAGGGAGAAGGAGGGACTGATGGCTTTGAAGTTGGATATGTCAAAGTGTACGACCGATTATTATGGCTTTTTTCAAGCAATAATCATCTTGATGGGTTTCTAGGAAAGGCAGGTGAAGTGGATCACGATGTGTGTCACTTCTACAGCCTTTGGGATTTGTGTAAATGATGAGTTGGTTGGGAATGTCACTCCAAAAAGAGGATTGAGGCAAGGAGACCCGAATTCTTCGTATTTATTCCTATTGTGTACTAAAATGCTGACATGGCTATTGGAGGAGACACAGAGAAATAGGGAGTTGGAAAGCTTTGAAGTTTTTGGAAGAGCACCAAAGGTTACACATTTGATGTTTGCAGGCGATTGTTTCATCTTTGCCAAGGCAACTTTTCAAGGAAGAGGGATAAGGAAGGTATTGAACACTTATGAGGCACTATCTCGGCAGAAGGTCATTCTAGACAAATCTGTTATGCAATTTAGTCCAAACTGTGCTATTGAGCTGAAAGCTAGAATCAAAGCAATTTTAGGTATTTCAGTTGAAGGCTACCATAAAAAATACCTTGGTCTACCCCCTATGATTGACAAGAACAATTATGTATTTTTAAGGAGATAAAAGAAAGAGTATGAAACAAGGTGAAACATTCAAAGGGGAAGTTCCTATTAAAGGCGGGAAAAGAGGTGTTAGTGAAGTCAATTGCACAAGAAATACCCATCTACGCAATGTTTGTTTTGAAGCTACCAGAGGAGCTGTGCGGAGAGTTGAATTTGATGATGGCACGTCTCTGGTGGGGCTGCATGTTTGATACCCGAGAGATGCATTGGAAGAGATGGGAGGACCTTTGTAAACCCTAAGTATGTGGGTGGGTTAGGGTTCAGAGACCTATCCACTTTCAACAACTTACTTCTTTCTAAGCAAGGATAAAGACTCATCTCCTGCCAGAATTCTTTGTGCAATCAGGTGCTTAAAGCAAAATACTTCTCGGAAACCGACTGCATGTCTGCAGAGTTGGGGAGCTGACCCTCCTTCACCTGACGAAGAGGGGAAGAAAGACACTGTTGGGGGGGTGCGTATAGGAGAATTAGGGATGGTACTTCAACCATGATTGCTTCAGATCCCTAGATCCGGCCAGGAAATGGAGTTTTAAGCCAATCTATGTTAGTCATGCTATTTAGGAGGAGGAACTTGTGAGCTCTCTCACCTTAGAACATCCAAAAAGGTGGAATAGAGCAAGAGTGGCTGATTTGTTCTCACCGGCTGATGTTGATGTGATTTGCCGGCTGCCCTTGAGTAGAACTGGTGTAGGTGATGAATGAACATGGTTCCATGATAGGAGGGGTATTTTCACTGTGAGAAGTGCTTATAATGCTGACATGCCTTTTAAAGTGCAGGTACAAGATGGTACTCCAGCTAGGTTGGGGTCTGGGACACAACTTGGCTATTAGAAGTCATTGTAGGGGGCACAAAGTCAAAATCTTTGACTGACGAGTGCTCTACGGAATTCTACTAGTTCGGTATAATTTCTTCAAGAGGAGGATCACTAGAGTGGCGATGTGTGAAAGATGCTGTGAGGTGTAAGAGATAGTTGCTCATGCTATTTTTCTGTGTGACAGAGCCATGGAAATATGGAACTGCACTGGGGTCCTCCCATCCTCACTACACTATAGGGCCAAGAGGTAAAAGGCATTACGAATGTGATAGCCAACATGTCGAAGGATGTATTCCCCTGCTTTGTGACTGTTAGCATAGCTTATATCCTATATCATTACGTCACCTGTATTTCATATTATCACAATGACTAGTATGATAGCATCTGCTGTACTTGTAGAGCTAGGGTAGAACTCTGTCACTTGTATCTAATCTGTGTACTAAGCTTTCTATATAATACTATGACCGGCAACACTATTGGTGTGTCGAGAACCCTAAACACTATTCTCTATATGGTAGCGGAGCCACCAAGCTTAACCGCAATATTTACCCCCTGAATCCTTTTCTTTTCCCTTTCTTTCCAATGGAAAACAGTAGTGCAGCGTTCTCCTCTAGTTCCACTCTTGGATCTACATCCAGCCCACCTCTCACTTCCACCATGGCAGGTCTTATTCCGACTGGTGGTGCAAACATCTCGGTTTTTCCGACGATCCAAACTCTCAGTAATTCTCACCATGCAGTGTCTATTCAACTGACACACACTAATTATGTTTTCTGGCGGGCTCAAATGGAGCCGTTCTTGGTAGGGCAGGGTGTTTTTGGCTATGCTTATGGTAGTATTCCTTGCCCTCCACCCACCATCATCACAAACGGTGAGCTCAAGGTGAATCCAGCCTATACCGCCTGGGTTCAACAGGATCAAGCGATCCTCAGCAGCATCAACTCCTCCATTTCACTGGAAGTCTTTCCCAATGTTGTCGGAAAACGTACCTCTAAAGGCGCCTGGGATGCCTTGGAGACTTCTCTTGCTTCTCCAAACCAGGCACGACGTATGGCTCTACACTCTGCTCTGCAACAAATCCAGCAGCTCCCTGATGAACCTGTTGTTCAATACATGAATCGTGCCAAGAATTTATCGGATGAACTGGCAGCTAGTGGCCAGGCTGTGTCTGTTGTTGATTTTCAAATATGTGTTATCCGTGGTTTGCAACCTGACTTAAAGACCTTTGCCACCACTGTTTCGGCTCGACCGGAACCCCTAACCTTTGCTGAATTACAGGGAGCCCTGATGAGTTTTGAGTTCATGCACAATGACCCTCTCAAAGCCCTTTCCATTCAACAGGCACACTCTTCTGACAAGACAAAGGACGTGCCTCCTCCAAGCAGTCCTACTGTTAATGTTGCACAGAGACAACAATTTCCACCACAGCAGCGAGGAGGCGGAGGCAAAGGTCGCCGAGGATGTGGCCATGGTTCTCCCAATTATCAAGGTAATTACAATCAGTCTCGGCAATTTTCTGATAATCGGCAGTTTCGCAATCAGGATCAACCTCGTCCACGATGCCAGCTTTGCAACAAAATTGGCCATACCGCCCAGACCTGTTACTCCCGTACTGGTCCTCCTCCAATGGCAAACTCGGTGTCCTATCCATATTCCTCTACCCAGTGGTTGCCTGACACTGGGGCCAGCCATCATGTGACTCCTGATCAATACAGTCTATCCAACTACTCGGAATACCCTAGTCATGATTCTGTTCAGATTGGCAATGGTCATGATCTCACGGTTTCTGGTGTTGGTAACGCTCATCTATCCTCTCCCACTCGTTCTTTACTGATTAATAATGCCCTTTATGTTCCTGCCATGACTAAATCTTTACTTTCGGTACAACAATTTGCTAAGGATAATAATGTCTACTTTGAGTTTCACCCTGATACCTTTTTTGTGAAGGACCGCATCACCCAGAAAACTCTTCTTTCCGGCCGGAGTAGTGGTGGATTGTATGTCTTCGGGCCAAAGGTTCCTCAAGCTATGGCTGTCACTCGTGTTAAAGAGGATTTATGGCACCGTCGTCTTGGTCACCCGCATTCACAAGTCCAGCATCAAATTCTTAAAGTCTTGGGTCCTTTGTCGTCGAGTCAGTCCACGTCTTCGTCATGTCTTTTCTGCCCTTTTGGAAAGTCTAGTCGCCTCCATTTACATTCGTCTTTACATCGTTCAAAAAAACCTTTAGATCTTATATTTAGTGATGTTTGGGGTCCTTCACCCTATCCTAGCATTGACGGTTGTCGGTTTTATGTCATTTTCCTTGATGATTACAGTAAACATTTGTGGTTTTATTCCATTAAACGAAAGTCTGATGTGTACACTGTGTTTCGAAATTTCCAACGAGAGGTTGAGAGACAGTTTAACACGACGATAAAAGCAATGCAAACAGACTGGGGTGGTGAGTATAGAACACTACACAAATTCTTTGTTGAGAGTGGTATTAAGCATCGTTTGCAGTGTCCACACACACACGAGCAAAATGGCTCTGTAGAACGCCGACATAGGCACATCGTGGAAACAGGACTTACACTCATGGCCACTGCTAGGGTTCCGTTCACATATTGGCATTTTGCTTTCGAAACAGCCACCTTTCTCATTAATCGCATGCCTACCAGAGTCCTTGATAATAAAACTCCTTATGAAATCCTACACTCTCATGTCCCAGATTATACATTCTTAAGAGTTTTTGGGTCTCTTTGTTATCCTTATCTCAGACCGTATAATCGTCATAAGATTAATTATAGGTCTACGTCGTGTTGTTTCCTAGGGTATAGCACAGCTCACCATGGATATCGCTGTTTGGATATGCACACCAAACGCATGTATATTGCCAGACACGTCAAGTTCTTTGAAGATGTCTTCCCTTTTCAAATATCGTCCCAGCCCAAAATTAAGTCCCAACCTTCACGGGATAAGTGGGTGACAGTGCCTTTGACAGTCTTCTTTCCGAACACTACTACCGCCATGCAATCCACTACTTCTTCGCCGGCCCCTCATTTATCAACCAGGTTAGTATCTTCTCCTGCTTCGTCACCTATTTCTCCCATCTTATCTCAACCCGTGTCCTCACCCTCCAACACTTCTTCTAATGATAACGTTGACCCTCATCAGTCCTACACAACTCCTGTCTCCACTCCTACTCCAACCTCTCGCTTGATATCTCGGAGAGAAGTTAGCATTACACCTGGACTGCACCTAGACCAAACCATAATCACCACACCGACTTTTACCCATTCTAGTTCAGAGTCATCTCCTTCTCGCACATACACCAACCCCACCTAGGAAAATGACTCTCCGAGCCAACCCCAAACCGGTTGATAGATACTCACCCTCTAATTTCCTTACTCAATGCGTACCAACATCAGAACCCACATCGTTCTCCGACGCCAATAAAAACAGGGTATGGCGCAATGCCATGCAGGAGGAATTTAATGCATTACTTAAGAATCACACCTGGACACTTGTACCCTACAAGCCTCACATGAATGTTGTAGGTAACAAGTGGGTATACCGGATCAAGAGGACAGCGACCGGTGAAGTTGAGCGCTACAAGGCACGCCTTGTTGCAAAGGGATATCATCAGCGGGAAGGAGTCGATTTCTCAGAAATTTTTAGTCCCGTAGTCAAGCCAACAACAATCCGGGTGGTTCTCAGTTATGCTGTATCGCAACAATGGTCTGTTCAACAGTTGGATGTTCGGAATGCATTTATCCATGGCCGGCTAGAAGAGGAGGTGTATATGGCCCAGCCGCAAGGCTTTCTTGCTCGGGATAAACCCACCCATGTCTGCCGGTTGCACAAGTCCCTCTATGGTCTGAAACAGGCGCCCAGGGCATGGTACAAATGACTCAGTGACTACCTCGTACACTGTGGCTTTGTTATTTCTCGTTCAGATTCTTCTCTACTGGTGTATCGGCATGATTCTGTGGTTGTCTATATTCTGATTTATGTCGATGATATTCTGATCACGGGGAACAATACTCAGTTTATTCGCCAGCTCGTTCAGCGTCTTGGAGATGAGTTCTCTCTCCGGCATCTTGGCCGTATGCACTATTTTCTGGGCGTTGAGGTCTCTTATGTTTCAGATGGGATTATTTTAACTCAGCAGCGGTATGTTGATGATCTGTTGAAAAAGGCTAGCATGCTCACTTGCAAGGATGTTCAGACGCCAGCTTCGACTTCCAAGAAGCTTCGGGTAACTGATGATAATGATTACCCTGATCCCACCTTATATAGGCAATTAGTCGGTTCTCTGCAATACTTGAGCTTGACTCGGCCAGACATTGTGTATGCGGTTGGTCAAGTTAGTCGCTTCATGCATCAGCCCCAACAAGACCATTTTGTGGCGGTCAAGGGGATTCTACGATATTTGCATCATACAAAAACCATGGGTCTCCATCTTCGACGCAATTCTTCTTCTATGTTACAAGTATACACTGACGCAGACTGGGGTGGTAACCCTGACGATCGCCGGTCAACGGGTGGCTATCTAGTCTATCTTGGTGCGAATCTTGTCTCTTGGGCATCACGGAAGCAACGCACCGTTGCCCGGTCATCTACTGAGGCAGAGTACAAAGCATTGGCGGATGGTAGTGCTGAGCTCATCTGGGTGCAATCCTTGCTTGCTGAGCTGGGGATTTCCCACTCTGTCCCGACCCTGTGGTGTGACAATATAGGGGCGACTTATCTTAGTCATAATCCTGTCCATCATATGCGAACCAAGCATGTTGAGCTGGATTTTCATTTTGTCCGGGAGCAGGTGGCGAGGAACAAGCTTCACATTCGTTTTGTGCAGAGCGAAGGCCAGTTGGCGGATATCTTAACCAAGGCCTTGTCCTTGACTCGTTTTCAAACTCTCCGCAACAATCTCAACCTCCGCAAACTGCCGGTTTCGATTGCGGGGGAGTGTTAGCATAGCTTATATCCTATATCATTACGTCACCTGTATTTCATATTATCACAATGACTAGTATGATAGCATCTGCTGTACTTGTAGAGCTAGGGTAGAACTCTGTCACTTGTATCTAATCTGTGTACTAAGCTTTCTATATAATACTATGACCGGCAACACTATTGGTGTGTCGAGAACCCTAAACACTATTCTCTATAGTGACTATGATGTGGGCAATATGAAATTGATCGAAATGAGTCTTATCATGGACAGGCACCCAAAGCAGTTGCAGATATTGTGGAGTCAGCAGAGAAAAGATGCAAAGAGTTTATAGAGCATAACACAACCACGTCCCTTGTCCCTCTTCCTAGAGGAGATTGCACATGGAGTACCCAACCAGTGGATTGTCTAAACCTTAATGTGGATGGTACTTTCCTATATGATCAAGAATCAAATGGTGCGGGTGGCACTATCAAAGATCACAGATGGAGGTGTATTGCAGATTTCTTAAAGCCTAACATATGGGCTTCTGATCCATATACAGCTGTACTCCTCTCCCTTGGGGATGGTATGTTTTAGCAAAGTATCAAAGGATTCAGAAGCTTATAGTTGAGATGGATTGCCTGCAGATCCAAATGGCAATTTTCCAACAAGACCATAAAGATCTGTCAGTGGCTGGTTTACTGATCAAAGATATTGTATCTACTTCTTGATCCTTTTTCTCTTTTGGATGTCTTTATACTCCTAGAAATTGTAACAAAGTAGCTCACGCCTTAGCCAGACATGCATTATCTGATCCTTTTGTTTATGTATGGACGTCAAAGGTAAAAAGGCTTTTTATGTCCCTACACTTTTTTATTTTCGTCATTGTTGTCCCTGTACTTTGAAAATCTCCGATCTTGTCCCTAAACTTGGGTGCAACTGGATGTTCATATAAACTTTACCTAAGATATCCGGTAATTCTACCTGGTGGTGACACGTTTTTTGTGGACCCCACAAGCCTGAAATTGTTTAATACTTTTCTATATTTGTTAATTTCCTTTCATATGAAAATTCAAATTTTAGTTACTTTATATTTTTATTTATTCTTTCAAATGTAATCTTAGAGGTTGTTTGGGTACATATTTAATTTTAGAGGTTGTTTGTCTTTTAAATAAATAAAAAAACAAATTCATTTTTTTAATATTGTTTATTTTTTTGATAAATTTTAATAAGCACACACCATGAGAATCGTTAGATTGAAAACTTTGAACCATTTAGATTGAAATTTTGTCTATCACTATTTTAGATTGAAATTAATATATGAATTATAATAAATAACAAATAGAAAGAAAAAAAAAGAAGAACCCTCCTCTTCTCTCTTTCCCCGTAGATAAATTATTGCATATAACCACCACCATATTCACCACCAAGGCCTCCACCGATCCGGCCAACCAGTAAGGGTTCCATCCATCCCGAACATACTCTGGTGCACCATCGGCACATCTCAATTGAGTTCAACAATGTATCAAACAAAAAAATCCAAGAACAAAGCAACCACGCTCACTCAAAACAGCAACGGCACAATCCTACATGAATAGGTTCATTCACAGAGCACCAAAATCGAGCAAAATATCAGATAGATTTTACAAATTCAAGCAGATCTAACAAAACCCAACAGCACAAAATATGGTGGAGCAGAAGCTGCAGGAAAAGGCAAAAAAAAAAAAGAAACGGGAAAAGAAACCAAATCTAAATCGTCCATACCCATCGGATTTAGACGCCTGTAACGGCCAAGACGCCATCGAGCCCTGAGTATCACACTGTCATCGGAGTATTGGAAAAGAAAACCAAACCTAAATCGTCCACACCCCCCGGCGAGCAACCGGAGGAGAACAAAAAGAGGGTTGTGGTGCCAAGTCCACCGTGGTCATCCGCACACCTAGACCACAAGGAGTTGCCACCGCACCCCATCAAAGCAAAGAGATCGATGAAGACCTAGAAGAGCAAGATCTGGGCGTGCGTGCTTATGGAGATCGCTCCCGCAACAGAGAGGCCGTCGATGGTGAGACCGAGCTTGGGGTTGTAGTCGAGGCCGGAGAGGGGGAGGGCGAGGGAGAGGGCCTGCTCCTGGCCCTGGGTGCGCTTGGAGGTGGGACGCCGACGATGTCGGTGAGCTGGCCGGGCTTGAGGAGCTCGCCGATCTTGGCGGCAACGAAGGCGGCGGTGGAGCTGGTGCCGAGGTCGTCTTAGGTGAGGACGGTGGCGGATTGGGCTCTTATGCAAAACCGTTTTGTTGGGTGTGCAGGCTAAATGAGGCGCTGCGTAGGGTAAAGGAGGAGGAGGAGGAGGAGGAGGAGGAGAAGGTGGAGGAGGAGGAGGGAGGAGAGAGGAGGGATGCCGATCTTGGCGATGACTAAGACGGCGGTTTATGGTGTACGGTGTGGTCGGGGAGAAGAAAGAAGGAAAAAAAGAGAAAAGAAAAGGGAGGAGAGAAGAGAAAGAAAAAAAAATATAAAGAGAAAGAATTAGTTTTTTTAATTAAAAAGTTTTATTTCTTTTTTATTATTAAAATATAAGCTAAAAATATAATGAGAAAATTTTTTAAAAATAAAAAATTAGCCATTAGCCAACTGCTACGTGTCCATCTCAATAGGTACAATGGTTATTGAGGGTAAAGTATACATGAACACCCGGTTCCACCCAAGTTTAGGGACAAGATCGGAGATTTTTAAAATACAGGGACAGCAATGACGAAAATAAAAAAGTGTAAGGACATAAAAAGCCTTTTTACCGACGTCAAATGTCGCCCATATTCAGCGCCTCCTGGATGAGGATTGTAACCCAAAGTTTTGAGTCAATGAAAATCGTATTTCATAAAAAAAAAAAAAAAAAGAAGTTGATGCTTAGCTAAGGATTCTCGACACAAATATATAAGGGTTGGTTCAAATCTTAGCATTGGCAACCCCACCCATCTTGGGTACTAAATGGTACATTTGGCCTTAGGTATGGGGGAAACTTTACGCTGAATATGCCGAGACTCTAAGTTTGCCTACAAATATTTGTTCTCTAAAATTAAATTAATGTTTGCATTGTATTGTTGTGGTTGGTACGTAGTTTCCAGGCTTTGTCCCTTATATATGCAAACTTGCCGTGGAAGCGATTATAGGCGGTGGAAAGTGGGAACTGATGAGCGGTCTTTCCACTTAATTCCCCCGATTATATATTAACCGGGCAGTCCACAAATCCACAACTATTTTCTGTTCTAACTAATGGAAGAAACAGTTTGTGAGAGAAAATCACTTTATCATTGCAAACTTTCCATTTTTATTTGGGATTCCATAATTTACAAGTAGTTAATTGTTCACAATAAAATTTAAATAAAGCCTGGAAACTATTAGAAGAACAACGTAAAAGGAAGCAATAGGGGATGAAACGCTTCTCCTAGAGATCTTTGGTTCTACCCCAAGCACGAAGGTTCTGATTTTGGCAAACACATGGCTTGAATATTCTTTTTTATTTTTTTTTTGCAGTTTTAAATAAGTGGAAAACTATAATAGTTTCCAGTTTCAAGATCACCAAATATAATCCTACATTGTGTCGAGAAGTCCTTTGCTGATCGACAAACTTAGGAAAGTACGAGGAACAACCTGCGCAATAGACTTCATTTTCAAACAGCAGGCCAAATAAATTCAAAAAACACCCAACAATTGTCTTATAAAATAACACTTTAGGGTCATATTACCATGAGATCAGCTTTGATATATAATGATGGCAATTAATATAGGAAGACCAAAATTTTTGCCTGGAAATATTATTTATTTGTATGCCTTGAGGTCATTGGAATTGGCGGGATCTATTTAAAATTGTAGTCTTATGTGTTCTTCGGTGCATCAAATGTTTGGGGTTGTATCTGGCTGATATTCTGAAAACACACTTTTTCTTGTAGTACATGTTTCATTCTATAATGTCTTCTCAAGTGGAGTTCTCATGTGAGATTTAATGTAACAGTACCCATATGACTTCAAGGAAAAGATGACGTTTCTCTCTATTTATAGTTACTTTTCCCGTAAAAGAAAAAAGAAAGTTGCTCAAGGAAAAACCGAAAACGAAAGCTTTACCCTCGTCATAAATTTATGGCAGAATTAAATTCTGAGCTACAAAGATAATTGAATTCTAACCTCTAGGAACCGACGAACCTAGGACAAGAAGACCTTAATACTAGTATTGTCTATTTTTGGTTCAGAAAGTGTGAATGATAGTAATTTGGTTGTGTAAAACCTATACCTGAGACGGCAAAACTTCCTGAAGTGGGTTGATATGTTCATTAAATATTCTTTTAGTCGAATTGTAATTGTATAATTTCATCATGAAGGTACGTAGTGACTCTACGTAGGTGTACACAAATGTTTTAAGGAAATAAGTTACGGTATGTCCATCCACATTGACAGAGGCATGCATTACAGGAGGCGGAGCTTGAGGCCGCCTCAATTCTTTCTTTGAATTCTCTCTTTTATGAGAAGGGTAGTTAAATTAAATAGTATGGAACCACCTTAATTTAATTGTTACGACTTTTGCATGCCACGCCATTTATGAGCCTCTTATGATCCAATGAACTTTTCTATCTTTTGATGGTGCCCTTAACCATCTACTAGCTAGGCAACAACATGCATTTTGGTCCCAACTTCTTTACGCAGCAGCCTATACCATATATTCCCTTTCGATCCTTAGAAGCCATGGAAAAAAGAAAAACCTTATCTTCTTTCCTTAATTTATTCCACAGACCATATCCCTCTTTTTTTTTTTTTCATCAGGCCACGCATAGACAATTTTCCAATTGTCACTTCTCTTTTGTGAATCCAAGAGTGTAAATTTATGGGTAAAGACCACTTTTGTGAATACAAGAGTGTAAATTTATGGGTAAATTAAGAAATTTTTGCCTTGCAACGCATATGAATTTTGTATTTGCTAGTAATTCATGGGGGTCCATATGAATGGATATAGTAGTAAACAACTGTATTAGTCCAATACAGTTTATATTTTAAAAAAATTAGAGTGGGTTATGAACTGGAGAATGACGTGACTTTCTAACAACTACTATATTATTGTAAGAATGCATTTAAAGTCATCGCAGATCTTTTAATAATTCGAGTCAAATCTCAGAGTTCTAAGTTGGGGAGCTGAAGGTGCTGACAAGAAGTTTTTTGCTTCAATATTCATTAATCATAGAAGGAAACCATTCGAGATTCGAGAATAGAAGCTTTGCGGATAATTTAATCTCTTTTTTTTACTATACCTCGTAAACTATTAAGTATTGTATTGTCACTCTATCTCAATTTTCTGTTGATCTCACATGGATAATAGTGCATTGTAGCACGCATCAAGGGATATGACTTCAACCCTATGCGCAAAATCATATGACGACAGATTCTAGTACTCTTCTGTTTTAAGATTTGTAGTAATTAAGATAACCAAAGATTACAGTGATAACTTGAATGTGATTAAATAAATTATCTATATACAAATATTTTATTTTTTAATTTCTTTTTCACTCTTCTATATTTAATGGTGAGCATATATTTGGAAAATTAATACTTCCTAGTAATTTTGAAACCACAAGTATTTTGAAACAAAATTAAAGCTTTTGCAGCCTTCGTGAAATGAAGGGGCTAGCATATCCTCCCCAATTCATATTAAAAATGTAGAATTAACTATCTGTTTCCTTGGGTTGCACTTGCATCGCCCTAATTATGCTTGTAGAATAATGGCAACTAATTTTCTATATAAATAAACGAATAATGTTATGATCTTCTAGGAGAATAATAGGCTCGATGTACTTTCGTTTGGTTGATGGCTCTTTTTTTTTTTTTCTTTTCTTCTTTTCCTGATTAATTAGGAACCATCGAAAATGTGCCTGCCCATGCAGCTTGTTAATTTTTGGTCATCAGTATTCATGCAGCTTCGTTATTGTGTGTAGTAGAATGAATTTAAAAGAATTGCAGAATATTGTACGTACCCTTTGGGTTAACTAATTAATTAGCCAAAAAAAAAAAGGGAATACAAATAAGCAATAAAGTAATGATCAAAGACAACTAGCTAGCTAGTGATACGTGAATGTGCTTTGTAATTAATTTTGTATGTATATATGTGCGAAAGAGAGGGTAACATATCATATTCACCTTCAGATACATACCTACATTTAGGTGAAGCAACGTGAAAGACATGCCATGTGGCAAACCCAACCCATATAGAAGAAAATACCAATCGAGTGCTACTTGGAGTTTAAAAAAAGATACTACAACTAGTAAATATATAATGGAAATGGAGATACTGAGAAGGAAAGAAAGCCACAACCAAGAGACTGGAAAGTGAGAATATTAATGGCAAAGTTGTATGGTGGCAGATGCACATTGAAGGACTGCAATAAAAGGTGGCCTGTATAGTTGGGTAGGTCTGGGTTTTTATAGTGCTTTCAAGACGACCTTGCTTCTTCTCTCTCTCTCTCTTTGTCCCTTGGTGCAATTACAAAGGAACAAAATTTTAAACACACTCACAATATACATCCCCTTCAATGTATATGAATCCAATGCAGGCAATCATGACCTTGATCTCTGAATTTGTAAGAGCGGGGTCCTCTTGATTTTCAGGCTAATTAACCCTCTTCACCCACCTTCCTTCTCACCCATAAATAAACCACAGAGAGAGAGAGATATGGAAAGACACAGATACAGATAAAGAGTCCCTTTCTTCTATCTTTTCTTGCCTGTGTGTGGGTTTTTGGTGCCACTGGTTAATTAGTGATATCTGTAGAGAAGTCAGATTACAAGTTGTGTTATATTTTCTATTTTTTGCTAGTGATGTTGTGTTAGCTTCCCCTCAGTTTCCCTCCATCTTGGCACTGAATGAGACATGGGTTTTGTAGAAAGGAAGAGAAGGTTCCTAGTTCTTCTTCTTCCTCTTCTTTTCTTGGAAAGTTTCAAGGTTGTTTCTGCTCTAAACTACACAAACTTTAGGCAAGTGAGTAGCTTGAGACTTGACAGAATCCAAAAGCATCTTGAGAAGATTAACAAGCCTGCCGTGATGACCATAGAGGTATATGCTCAACTTTGTTCCTATATGTGTTAATTTTCATAGTTAAGGGTTGGTTGAATACTTCTCATGTGAGGGACTTTTTTTTGGGTATGTTTGATTGTTCTTTGCAGAGTCCGGATGGAGATATCATAGATTGTGTCCATAAAAGAAAACAACCAGCATTAGATCATTCTCTTTTAAAGGATCACAAGATTCAGGTACTGCAAATTAAGGAAGAAAAAAAAAAATACTCCTCTCTCTCTCTTTGCTCCTCTCCTATAGTAGTATCACGAGCAAGCAATTTCGTTTGCTAGCTATACACAAAAATGTAAAAATTGTTTAGCATCAAAAGAAAAAAAAAATGTAATTGTTGTTAAACTTATTTCCTGCAACTACATTTCACATTTCTCTCATTTATATATATTCTTCGATGCTCCCAAAATGGCTTCAATTTTTACGAATGTAAAGGTTCCTACATTCTTTTTACACCTCTTTGCCTTTGTTTTCAGTTCTTCAAATGGTTTAACTTTGTATGGAAAAGGCCTTTTTTGGCCTTACATATTCCGTTATCTTCTTTTTTTTTGTAACCCAAATCACAAGTCATCAATATATACCTTTAAAGTGAAGGACACTCCATCTAGTCATCTCACATGCACAAATTAATCACTAGCGGCCGCGGTAAAGTCTGTGTTAATAATATATATATAGTACACTAATTATTAATCATGATTATCCTATAATGCAACACAGAGAGTGCCACCAGAATGGCCTAGAGTGAAGACTCCTCTAAATAAACAAGAAGAAGCACTTAGGGATGCAAAGAAGGGGGGAAATGATCAGGAGATGAAAGGTGCATGGCAAATGTGGCATAGAAACGGGACAAGGTGCCCTAAAGGGACGATTCCAGTGCGGCGGAGCTCAGTGCATGATGTGTTGAGGGCCAAGTCTTTGTTTGACTTTGGAAAGAAACAACGAAGATCATCCATTGCTCTTGATAGACGCTCTGATGCACCCGATGTAGTTAGTGGCAATGGACATGAGGTAATTTTAGCTTTCTCTTCCTATAATCAATCTATATATATACATACTTATTTCAGGTAGCAAATCCACATTTCTAAGCTCTCTCTATCTTTTCCCTTTTGGACCATTTTTCGCAAATGTGGAGGTGTCCTATGTAGAAAAAGCAAGAACATGAAATTATGCAAATCAGGTCTAATTTTCAAGTTTATTATACTACCTTTGATATACATTAATTAGAAGTGTCCTAGAAAATCAATTATTCGCTGCGCCTTGGAAAAACTAACCATGACAATCCCTTCGAAATCGGGAACGGTTTCATTTATTGGAGATGCATGGTCTAGTAATATTTGTTTGGTTAGTTTTCTGAACTCAAATTGTATATAGTAACAGTGTAGAAAAGGATTGCATGGTTTGGGATTACGTTCTACTTGTCTTTTAGGTATAATTTCTTCTACATATGTACCACCGAATGGAATATGTATATATACATTCCTTCTAGCTAGGTGGTCCTTAATTTTTTTTTTCCTACATGATCCGCGAAGGGTTGCAAGAAATTAATTACCACTACCTTCCATTACAACATTCAAAGCACACCCACACACACACACTAAAGAAACAATTTAGCATATGATATATGATATGTATGTAGTTTCCCAACAAGGTCCCACAAAACTAACCTTGTAGTTTGTGTTACATTTATTTGCTACACATTGAAGGGTCTTTTTCTCAAACGTGAAAACCTAACCCTATAATAAACTTACCCCCAATGGGTGTGTGTATGATACTACTCCTAATACTATTATTAATGCAATGTCCATTTGCCCACAGCATGCGATTGCATACACTGGAACATCGCAAGATGTTTATGGAGCAAAGGCCACCATCAACGTTTGGGACCCATCGATCCAAGTGGTCAACGAGTTCAGCCTCTCACAGATCTGGGTCCTATCGGGATCCTTCGACGGCTCAGATCTCAACAGCATAGAAGCTGGGTGGCAGGTACTTCTTCCATTTCCTGTCCCCGCATGCACACAATCCCACATCCCACCACCCCCCCACCCCCCAGTTTGAACAAGATAGTATTATTATATGCTAGCTATTTTAAAATCAGAAAGAAAACAACAACAAGAAGAAGAATCAACCATTAGTCAAATTAATATAATCTCTCTTAAATGTCGAAACTATTGGATTATATATTCTTATAAGTTAGGAGTACAAGATCTTGGAGACTGGGAGTTAATATATATTTCTCCTATATTAATTGTTTGTTATATATATTTTCTATGTATGGGTGATCATCATCTGTATTGCTGATTAATTAGTCATATAAATTTTCATATGAGCGGGATTTTCTCTGAAGTTATGATTATTCTACTAGTCAGGTCAGTCCGGAGCTTTATGGTGACAGCAGGCCGAGGTTGTTCACATACTGGACTGTAAGATCGATCTCTCTCTTGCTTTAATTTTCATTCACTAAGGAGTACTGTTTTTAATTAATGTCTCATTTAATTAAACACTACAATCAATATTATATGATTGCACAGCATTTCACACAACATAAAAATATTGGTTGGAATAATCAACGATCCATGTGCATGCTCGTATCATCGTATGTATCATTAAACTGCAAGCGTACCTTCATATATATGTAAATGGTTTAAAGTCAACATTCTTATAAAGTCTCAAGGGAGGATGTGGTATCTGTTAAGGATTAACAATTCCTCTTTCTCCCATCAAAAATAAAAGTAATCTTGATAGTATTTCTTTAGTTTTGTGTGTTTAACTAGCCTTTATACTTTTTACATAGGAATGAAAAAAAAAAAGTCAGCTAACCATTGTTCTGTTGGATACGTAGAACACAGATTTGCATATACATATAATCAGCACATCTGTCTAATGTTAATATGTTATAACGAAATTGTCCGTAAATAAAAATTTCCAAAGCCAATTAACTGGTAACACCTTTTAAAATTGGCTTGGCCTGATTATTTTCCAGTAGTTTGAGATGTGCTGCTTAGTGGTAAAAAACAACATGGATTATTGATCTATGCGTTAGGGCAGGATCTAAAGGGGAATAGGAAATAAGGAAAATAAAAAACCGGAGAGTAAGAGGCTAATTCCAGTTAGGTTCGCGTAATAATGGAATGAGACAGCCACCTACACCTCATTATTGTTGGGGATTCTCTTAACCCTTCTGGATATGACATTCTCCTAACCATTTCCCTTGCAAGATTTTTCCAAAATTGCTTCACCAGCAATCACTTCCTTCGAAGGTAGGTTTATTTCCCCACCACCCTAGCTAACATGTCGACTACAGCCTTTAGCAGAGAAAAAATATAGTCGACCCCTATAGTTTGGGATAGAGGATTTTACACATATATTTACGTTGCTATGGCAATTTATTTGATTGTGTGATCTAGAGATCTTGGACATCATTATTCTTCATTATATTGCCATATGATATAGTATAGTAGTAGAGTGCAAAAAAGTCCTTTCTAGGGTATTTACTGATTAATATCATGATTAATGTGGTTGGTGGCATTTCTGTTTTTGTGGGGACTACGAAATAATTCATTTCACGGCTGGGAATCGTGCGCATTAATTTGTAGTACCATAGAAAACCAACTGTAAAAGGAAAAATAATTGGGCACCTGCAATGATGACATGTAAAATTGACACATTTTCCCACAATGATAGGCATCGATCATGATTCTATATATTTTGTTTCTTGCAATTTCACGTCACCATATGCAGAATTGGATTATCCAGAATGATTGATATTTTAGTGCAATTATGTATGTGTTACATATACCATACCTACATAGACTACTAATCTTTTTCTTCCTTCCCCTTTGTGGTTACAGAGCGATTCATATCAAGCAACTGGGTGCTACAACCTTTTATGTGCAGGATTTGTACAAACCAACAGCAGAATTGCCATTGGAGCTGCCATTTCTCCAATATCGGCATACAGAGGGAACCAATATGACATCACCATCCTCATCTGGAAGGTACAAAACATCTAAAGCCATTTGTTATTATGTTCATATATATACTTTATAGTACTGCATAAACTAACAATCAGTATAATTTTTGTTTTTCTGAAAATATTTCTCATGGTTGGTTGGAAATTAATTATTAGGATCCAAAGCTAGGGAATTGGTGGATGGGGTTCGGTGACAACACACTAGTAGGGTATTGGCCGGCAGAGCTATTTACACACCTAGCGGAGAGGGCCACGATGGTGGAGTGGGGTGGTGAAGTGGTGAACTCAAGGGCCAACGGGGAGCACACATCCACCCAGATGGGCTCTGGCCACTTTGCAGAAGATGGGTTTGGGAAGGCTAGCTACTTCAGGAATCTTGAGATTGTGGACTCTGATAACAGCCTCAGCTCCGCCCAAGACATCTCAATTCTGGCTGAGAACACCAATTGCTATAATATTAAGAACTCCTACAATAATGACTGGGGCACACACTTCTACTATGGTGGCCCAGGCCACAATCCACAGTGCCCTTGATTTTTTAGGTGCTTTAAATTTCCCCATTGTCCTCAACTCAATCATTAGTGCTCTTCCCATTATCTGTGATTAGCCAATATAATCCCAAAAGTACCCAGGTAAAATTAATTCCCTAGGTTGCTCCAATTAATTCTTTGCTGTGTAATTAAGGTCCACCCTTTTCCATTCCTATGTCTGTAGCGCTTCTGATGTTGTTGTTTTTTGTTAGTCATTTTATATGTGGGAGGAGAAATGTGTATTCGCCTGTAAAAGAAGCGCAGAATGTCACAAACAGGCTTGGAAATGGCAAATATTGTAACCCTCATGTCGATATTTAGTTGCTTGTAGCGCAATGTTACTCATGGTTTCTTTCTCCAAATTCTACATAAAGTATGTTTTTTTTTTTTCACATACTGTTGTTATTTGGTGATTCTATTAGATCTTGGTAGGTAGAGTCAGTTTTTTTTTTTTTATACTAGAAGAGTATCCTTGTCGACACGAGAGTAATCTCTTCCGAGCTTCGATCGGCACCTATTAAGGTGGGGTAGCTAGAGTCAGTTAATAGCCTAGCTATCCTTTCACTTCAAATAAAACTAACATGATTGAGTGTTTATTGGCAGAACTGGAAAAATGGATATTGACATGACAACCTGGCACGAACCCGACACGAAATTAGCAGGTATAGGTCAGAGATTTTGAACCCGTTCTGTTAAATAGGTTGACCCTAAACGACATGAAAATTAGCAGGTCAAGTCGCGGGTTGGCCTGCCAACCCGATGGGTACTTGTTTATGACCCAATTTTATTTAATATTAAGGCCAAAGTTATTAAAATTATCCAAAAATATTTCTATAAATACTTTAAAATATTATTATATTATAATTCTACAATTTATAATCTTATTTAATATATGAGAAAATCTAAATAGAAAAATTTCAAACTGATTTTTTGGCTTGTTAGACTTAATAGGTAACCCGCGGGTCAACCCGAACCCGACACAATAATAAACGGGTTGGACACGACACGACACGAGTGTTAAATGGGTCGGGTCGGATTGAAGATTTAGAACCTGTTTACCTATTCAACCAAACACGAACCGGACACGACAACACGAATTGCCAGGTCTACTTATTGGGCTTTGTTGGGTTACGCAGGCTTTGGGTATCGATCTGAGGACCTTTTGATGGAATTAGGGGGCCCAAACCACTTGGCTAAAAATGAACTTACAAAATTTTACCATTATTTATTATATGAAATAGGATTTAGGGGGGTCTGGGCCCTGTTTAGACCCCTAGGTCTGCCCCTGTTTAAAGGGATGAATGTTATTGCTTAGAGGGGAAATGGCGAGTGTTGGTTCGACCAAGAGAAATCGATTACTGCTGTAAGTAATAATAGAATTTTAGCAATACAAATAGCAATTGGATGATAAAAAATCGAGTAAATAGTTTTTTCTGTCCTTATACTTTATCGATTTCGTATTTATTGTCCCTCTTCATTTAATTTCACTCATGGTGTCCCTGAACTCACAAATTACCGGGTCACTATGTCCATTTTACCTACTATTGCAGGTTATTTTTTATGTTGTTGACACTTGCAACCATTTTACCTACTAGTGGAGTGCCACATTGCACTATTGGGCCCTTTCTTCATTTTTTTTTAATTATTTTTTTCTTCCCATCTCTTTCCTCTCTCACTCGTTTTTCCTCTCATCTCTCTCGTTCAGACGCCATCCCCGCCTTACCCAATCGAGCCGCTAGCGCCGTCATCCTCTCCTCCCCTCCGTTTTCTTTTGGCATGTGGAGTGTGGGTTGCAGGCGGAAGAGCCGAGGCAAGTTCTCTCTGGCCGTTGACGGAAGAGAACAAGCGCGACGAAGGAGCAGGGTCTCGCGCCGCCGCCTCATCCCTGCGACGTTGCCGCCTTGAATCCAGTGACCAGATTTCCGCCATGGATGTGCCGCCCCGTCTCTTCTGCCTTTCCTTCTTTATCTTTCACGTGCGCCTAAGCCACAATTGGGTCCAAAGGGCTCGACGTCGCCGAAGCTAGGTAAGACGCCGACGACCCTTCCTTCCCCTCTCTCAATATTGATTCCCTCCTTGGCCTATTACTTTTCTGGGTTTTAATCGTTGTGTTGTCGTGGTTGTTGTGATAGTGGATCCGGTCGTGTTTGGTGGTGACAGAAGGGTTGTTGCTGGCCGGAATCCTTGTTGGGTGTGGTATTCGGGTGTTGCCGTGTAGGTAGATGTGTGTGGATACCATGAGGTTGATGGTATTTGTTGGACGTGAGTTGTGCTGTTTTAGGTGGTGGACGCCTCTCTGTGGTGGTACTCCGGCCACCGGCTTTTGGACGTGGGTATTTGACGATTTTTTTATTTTTATTATTATAGAACCAATTTATTTTAATTTAAAAAGAGGTTTCAGAAATTAAATTAGGAGAAAAAGAAAATGAAAGAAAAATTTGCAGGCCCATGACACGTGTCAGCACCATGGCAATTGACCTACTGTAGTGGGTAAAAAGGACAACATGGCCCGGTAATTTGAGAATTTAGGGACATAATGAGTGAAATTAAACGAGGAGGGACAACAAATGCGAAATCGACAAAGTATAAGGACAGAAAAAACTATTTACTCATAAAAAATCATAAGAATTCAAAATAGCATGTGAGTATAGGTTTCTCTCAACACCTAACCCAAATTTTCTTTCCTTCTTTCCATACTTCGTCTCCCACTCTACTCTAGCATTTCCCTCCTTTAGAGTTTCTGTCTATCAACTCAAACAAAATTGTTCCAAACCCTTCTTCTTGCCTTCGATGAAGCTGGTCCATTTCTCTTTGGCCTTTTAATTTTTTCTCATACTACGAATGAATTTGATTATAAACAAAGTAATTCAGATTATACTCTATCTATAAAAAGAAATAAGGATAAGGTGACAACTTTATTGTATTTGTTAATGATATGGTTTTGACTGGGATGATCTTGACGGGAAGAGAGCCTTAAAAGAGTAATTGGCTACTAAATTTGAAAAGAAAGACATTGGGCAACTCAAGTATTTTGCAGGAATTGAAGTGGTAAGATCCCAACATGGGATTTATCTCTCCCAATGGAAGTATGTATTGGACCTTTTTTAAGAAACTAGGATGCTCTCTTGCAAACGTGCGAAAATACCTATCAAGATAAATCATAAGCTTGGGATCTATCTAGACCAAATACCAACTAATAATAAACAATGTCAGTGTTTATTGGGAGAATAATTTATTTGCCAAATACAAAAGACTAAAAATTGCATATGCAGTCAATGTTAGAGCTAGTGGGTTTTCCTCTATATAGGTGGGGCCCATAACTCATTTCAGCTAGTGTAAGAGTGTTATCCATCTTGCGAAGAATGCATCATTTCATTCCAGATCGAAGCATATTAATGTCAGATATAACTGGATCAGAAATGTACTAAAGAAGAAGTTATTACAACTCGAAAAGATCCATACAGACGAGAATGGATCTAATATGCTGACAAAGACACTTCCAAGAGGGAAGTTTAAATTTTACCGAGAAGCTGTCGGAATGGTGGATCCCCTATGTAGTTAGAAAGTGGGAGAATTGTTAGAGTTTCCTCCACTAAGGTGGGGTCTACAACTCAGAAAATAAAATAAAAAACAAACAAACAAAAAGCCAAACACAAAAGGACGAAGAGTGCTGTCGGCAACATCAAAATTGATTGACATAATTGGCACCAAGTTTGTGCACTATGTCTTGCTGCAACAAAAGTGTGAACATGAGGTACAAAAATGCTGTCTCCATGCCAATATAAAGGCAACCATTTCATACGTAAGTTTCAACAATTCTTAGAGGGAAACTAAGAGAGAGTGAAAAAGAAAGGAAGAGAGTAAGAAAGGAGAGGGAAGGGAAGGAGAAGAAAAATATTCCCAATATTTTTCTTAACGCCTCTTAAAATTAGAGAGTGACAAAACAGTGAGGAAAATACTTTTGGAAAACACTTTTGTGGGACACTATTTTGGGTAGAGCTCTAAGTTTTATTTTACCCCTAAATTTATTTTAGGAAAGTCTCTCTTTGTAAGCTTACTATTTTTATAGTGGAATTTTTTATGGGATTGAGTTTGTGGATGTAGCCCAATAATTTTTGGGTGAACCTCGTTAAATCTGTGTGCCATTTATTTTCTTGTTGATCATTATTCTGCAAGATAGTGTCACTAGGACCAACAACGGGTAGCGAAGCAAGGGTCTATACCTATATGGGCATCTGTCCATACATACCTCACTGTCCACATTGTCCTATTTATCTGTACAGGCACTATTTGTTGCCAGAAATTTTTCTAGACCAAAAAGAGCCAGTTAAATTTTTTGTCTAGATGGAGGCAAAGATGAATAAGAAGATCACTCTTGATGGCACAAATTACCACTTGTGGAGAACAAGATGAAAAATCTCCTGATCGTGATGAAGATGCACTTACCGGTGTTCAGTACGGTAAAGCCTGATGACATATCAAATGAAGAGTGGGAATTCGAGCAGAATCAAGTCTGCGGCTACATACGGAAATTTGTTGAAAATAATGTCTATAACCACTTTTCTAGCATTGAGCATGCGAGAACTCTGTGGGAGAAGTTCGAAGAATTATATGCCTTCAAGATAGGAAACAACAAGCTCTTTTACTTGACAAAGTTGATGCAAGTAAAATATTAAGAAGGAACAACTGTTGCAGATCACCTCAATGAAATACAAGGGATCGTGGACGAGTTCTCAAGCATGGGCATAAAATTCGAAGACGAGGTACTTGCTCTAATAGTTCTGGAAACACTTCCAGATTCATGGGAAACCTTGAAGGTGTCAATCACAAACTCTGCACCTAACGGTGTGGTTAGTATGGCATCCGTCAAAAGTGGCATCGTGAATGAAGAAATGATACGAAGATCACAAGTCTCATCTTCTTCACAATCAAAAGTCCTGGCAACAGTGACGAGGGGAAGAAGCCAAAACTGAGGTCAAAGTAGCAGAGATAAGAGCAGAGAAAAATCTAACAAATTTGCAAATGTTGAGTATTATTACTGCAAAAAGAAGAGCCACATCAAGAGATTTTGCCAACAGTTCAACAAAGACCAGAAGAAGAACAAAGGCAAAGATGTGAAGAAGGAAGAAAGTAGTGATGATGAGGCCAATTCCCTCGGAGAATTCAATATTGTCTGCGATGATGATATCATAAATCTTACTACTCAGGAGACGAGTTGGGTGGTTGTTTGCTCAAAATACTACAAGTATACAGTACGCTGTAGTACACAAGGTCGAATCACAGGGATTGCTTAAATAACATTGTCCTAAGAAATTGATCGAATTGGCTAGAAATAACAAATAAATAAATAAGAGTTGTGATGAGAGTGATAATATAAACTGAAAATAATAAAAATACAAAATTAAAATAATAAAAATCAGATAGATGGAATCCTATGTCGTCTGGGGTTCACAAGTGTCTAGTAATTTAGAAATTGTCCAAATTTAGTTCTCTAATCGTCCTACTTCAAGGGCTACCTAGCCTAAAATAATTATAACCCTCTCTCGCTAGTGTTGTAATCCTAACCTAGTCCTGAATTACCCACTCTCGCAAGTGTAATCAGTCCTAGGACGCAGTGATGCTGTGCTGGGCTCTGCGATCCTCAACTAACCTAAAGTCCCCCTCGGCAATCAGTAGGCTAAAGGATTACTATAGTCTTTTCTGATTCCCTCGCTTCACTTCTCGGTTCTTCACTCGGTTGTCTAAGATAGTGACAAAGAGTGACCAATTCAATAACACTGTTACAACACATTGTAAAGTAAATCAAGCAATAACAAATAAACAAAATCCAAATCTGAATAATTATCTAGAAAATTGAACAAGAGTTACATCCTATAGACCTAGATAAGAATTTAGTTCATAGAATAGAGAAACAAAAAAGAACAAATAAAATAGTCGACATGTTGCAAACCAACAAAGTCGACTAAACAAAGAAGAGGGATCCACTTTCTTTTTTGAAAATTCCCGACTTTTTTGCTGTCCAAAAAGTTATCTCTGGTCGTAGGAAAAAGATCTTTTTATATCTAGGGTTTCTCCTAAAAGATAGCACTTTATTCCTTTTACAAAACTCCAATATTTTAGCTCCAAAAGAGCCATTTTAATTCAACCTCTAGATCCTTTTCTTGCTGGGAGTGTCCAGGTGCATTCTTCTCTGAATCTTCTAAGAAATATGCATAATTTTTATTAAAAATAAAAGTCTTGGCGACAACACACTGTGAGGGACGCTGTAGGTCTCAAAACGTCGATTCTTACCTCAAAAAGCATGTTAATGCATATGAGAGCAAACACAAGTAAGAAGAAAAGTCCAGCATGTAACAACAAGTTGTAAATGTTGTAAAGAATGATAGCCAGATCCAGTTATGGCATAGATGTCTTGGGCATGTGAGCGTGAAGTCAATAAGTGAAGCTAGTTAAGAAGAAAGCTTTGGCAGGATTAGATCAGATTCAGCTGAAGAAGTGCTCTTATTGTTTAGCAGGTAATCAAAATAAAGTTTCTTTCAAGAGTTTTTCTCCTTCCAAAAAGGAAGATGTGTTAGAGTTGGTAAACTCAGATCTATGTGGGCCTTTAACAAGTCCCTTGGTGGTGCCCGATATTTCATGACATTCATTGATGATCATTCATGAAAAAATTGGGTGTACACATTGAAGTCTAAGGATCAAGTGTTAGCAGTTTTCAAGCAGTTCCTAACCATGGTGAAAAGAGAGACTGGAAAGAAGTTAAAGTGTATCCGGAAAGATAATGGTGGTTAGTACACTGGGTCATTTGATGTTTACTACAAAGAATATGGTATTCAACATCAGTTTACTCCTCTCAAAACTCCATAGTTGAATGGCTTAGCTGAGAAAATGAACAGAACTTTGATTGATAGACAGATGTTTAGTCTCTCATTCAAAGTTACCACATGTTTTCTAGGGAGAAGCACTGCTTACAGCAGCCTATGTGCTGAACCATTCATCCTGTGTTCCTCTTCAGTAAGAAGCTCCAGAGAAGGTATGGCCAGGAAGGAACATATCCTATGATCACTTACGAGTATTTGGGTGCAAAGCTCATATCCACATTCCAAAGGATGAAAGAAGCAAACTAGATGCTTAGACGAGGCAATGTGTATTCATCGGTTATGGCCAAGATATGCTTGGATACATGTTCTTTGATCCAGTGGAGAAAAAGCTTATCAGGAGTCGAGATGTTGTCTTTATGGAGGATTAAACTATAGAAGATACTGCCAAAGCAGAGAAGTCAAACAATGATTCAGTAGACTTTCAGTTATCTCCAATAGTGGTGCGGAGGCAAGATGGAGATGATGTTCAAGATATTCATCCTGAAATACCAGATATTTCTGTTGAAGAAGAGTCAGAAGTTAATAGTAACGAGGATGATGTGAATGATGATACAGTCAGGGATGACCATCCTCAGCCTTCAAGTAACTCTCCTTATCGTACAAGGTCTAGTAGAGTTGTGCAATGCTCTACCAGATATTCTCCAAAGGAGTACTTATTGCTCATTGACGGGGGAGAATCAAAAAATTATGATGAAGCTATTGATGATGAGCATAAGGAGAAATGGGTTCAAGCCATGTAAGAAGAGATGATATCCTTGAATGAGAATAAGACATTTGAGCTGGTGAAGTTGTCTAAAGGCAAGAGAGATTTGAAAAACAAGTGGGTGTTCAGAGTCAAACATGAGGAGCATAGTCCACTTTCTAGAGTCAAAGCAAGATTGGTTGTCAAAGGTTTCAGTCAAAGGAAAGGGATAAAATTTGATGAAAACTTCTCACCAGTGGTGAAAATGACCTCAATTCACACAGTGTTGGGATTAGCTACAAGTCTCAACTTGGAGATTAAGTAGATGGATGTTAAAACGACCTCCCTACATGGTAACATGGAAGTAAGGAAATATATGGAGCAGCCAGAGGTTTCCAGCAGAAAGGAAAAGAGGACTATATTTGTTGATTGAGGAAGAGCCTCTACGGCTTAAAACGAGCCCCAAGACAGTGGTATAAGAAGTTTGAGTCGGTGATGGAGCAACAGGGCCACAAGAAGACTACTTCAGATCACTATGTGTTCATTCATAAATTTTCTAGTGATGATTTTATCATCCTATTGCTTTATGTGGATGATGTGTTGATTATTGGCCAGAATTTTTTCAGAATCAACAGTTTGAAAGCATAGTTAAGCAAGTTTTTCGCCATGAAAGACTTGGGGCCAGCAAAACAAATTCTCGGGATGAGAATTATTAGAGACCGACAAGCTAAGAAGATATGGTTGTCTCAGGATAAGTACAATAAGAAAGTACTTTAGAAGTTCAACATGGATAAGGCTAAGCAGTTAGTTGTTCTCTTGTTAACTACTTTAGATTGAGTCCTAAGTAGAGTCCCTCCACAGATGAGGAGAAGAGAGAGATGGAAGGAGTTCCATATGCTTCAACAGTTGGAAGCTTGATGCATGCCATGGTATGTACCCAACCAGATATTGCTCAGGAAGTTGGAGTGGTAAATCAATACCTTTCAAATCTAGGAAAAAAATATTGGAATGCTGTCAAATGGATATTAAGGTATCTTCGAGAAACCTCCAAAATGGGCTTGTGTTATGGAGAAAACAAACCAGTGCTGGTTGGATACACTAATGCAGATATGGCTGGTGATGTTACCTCTAGGAAATCTACGTTAGGATAGCTGATTAATTTTTCAAGGGGAGCTGAGTCATGGCAGTCGAGGCTACAAAACTGTATTGCATTGTCAACGATAGAAACGGAATTTATTACAGCAACGAAAGCATGCAAGGAGTTGTTATGGATGAAGAAGTTCTTAACTGAACTTGGTTTTTTGCAAGACAGTTATCAATTATTTTGTGATAGTAAGAGTGCTATCTATCTTGTGAGGAATTTCCGGATTTTTGGACAAGGAAATAAACTATTTCTACCTTGGTTATATGGAATTTAATTGATGGTATGACGGGTCCGGCTTTCGTTGGAGTTTAATCGGGTTTCGGGGTTGAGAGTTGAGTTTTGAAGTAGTTTCCCCGAAACTACGTCGTTTTGACAATACTTAAAAAAAAAAAAAAAAAAAAAA
>JAKUCV010001779.1:0-63362 GCA_028386065.3 Turnera subulata | reverse complement strand
AATTCATACATTGATGTTTTGTAAATTTGGAAACCAAAAATACATGTGAACATCGATGTCTAACTTGAACATCGATGTTTTGAGAATCTGATTCTCCCAACTACTTGGCAGCACTCAGTATTTCGGCCATATCCAGAGCTGTAGAGCTCGGTTTGGTGCAATCTTGGTGTCCCTGGAAAGCTAAGAAGTATTTCTACAACTTTGTTGTTCAGACCAGACACTAATTCGGCCTCCTTCTGCCCTGAATTTGCTTTTGAAGTCACTGGATTCCAGAACATCGATGTTTAACCCTTAAACATCGATGTTGGAAGTTTGCGAATCCACAGAACATCGATGTTGACAATCAAACATCGATGTTGGAGGTTGCCGAACCCTCAGAACATCGATGTTGACAATCAAACATCGATGTTGGAGGTTGCCGAACCCTCAGAACATCGATGTTGACAATCAAACATCGATGTTGGAGGTTGTCGAACCCTCAGAACATCGATGTTGACAATCAAACATCGATGTTTGAGGTTGCCGAACCCTCAGAACATCGATGTTGACAATCAAACATCGATGTTTGAGGTTGGCGAATGCATAGAACATTGATGTTAACACTTAAACATCGATGTTTTGACCTCTCGGCCGACAATCGACCTAAGAGAACATCGATGTTCAAAAGCTTAAACATCGATGTTATAGGTATCATATACCTTTTGGATTAAAGCATTTTTTCATCCCTGTGTTGGCCTTCAAAGTTCGATTTCATTCCTGTGTAGGATTTTGGACTCTTTTCATCCCTCCGTTCACCCCTTTTGGTCTATTTTATTCTCCCAACCGAAATCCGGCAGAAAAGTGCCGACCTGGCAAATTTTCCGGTGCCACGTCAGCTTTATGGGACCCACATGCCAGGGATTACCCAAAACCAAACCTGCTCCACCGGACCGGTTTTTTCCACCCGAGTGACCCGTTTTGCAAATTTTAAATTCACAAAATTGCCCCAGCCCCACACCCCGTTGACATACCTTGAATCAAATATTAACTAAATCCCTAAATCCATTTATTTTCTTCTCTTCTTCTTCTCCATTGCAGTTCTGGGGCTGCCCTCTCTTCTTGTTCTCCACTACGGCTGCGCCTCCAAAAATTTCAAACTATGGTTGTCTATTTGCCTTCTTTTTAATGGAGCTCACATTCTCCTCTCCATCTTCTATTAAAATCTCAGCTACAATTACACAACGCACCTCCACTTCTCCCCTAAATCAAACTTACCCCACTTCAAGCCCTTTGAACCCAGTAGTTGTAAGTCGTCTTCGTTCAAGTACTGCTCCTCCCGCATCTTCCCTTCTACTATTGGACTTTATATCCAGAGGAGCTACTATGTGCTCCCCCAAACCAAAGCATATAGGCCGCCTATTTCTATCCGGGTATATTAATTATATGCTTCCCTGTACTTAGCCTTTTAATTCTTTTTCTTCAAAATTTTCTATTGATGACGAATTGATTGGCTTTTCTTCTGGCAGGCTTGCAGTAAAGTTGGAGCAGCTACCGGGTCTAATCCATTATCGAATAAAGTGTTGAGCATCTTGAAGCTTCAAAGAGAGAATTAGATTTCCTTTTGTTTAGGATGGGTAAGGAATCGTAACCTCTATCCCCTTTCATTTGGTTTCTTTTTGGCTGCATCCTTGCCCAAATGAGTTGTTTTTGCGGTTGGTTGTGATTCAGATTTGGAATCGCCAGTGATCCAGATTGGGATCTGGAGGTGAGGGTTCCTAATTTACACTCCTTTTTTATTATTTTGTATTTAATTATACAATTTGTGTTTTTCCAAATAAAGTTTGTGTCTTTCTTCTCCAGGTCCAATAACTTAACACAAAGTTATTATAATCTAAATTCCACATTGTTTTTGACAAAAAAATATAATAAAATTCCACATTGTTTATATTAGCTTATATTCTTCTATAATTTTTTATTTTTATTTTCTGTTTCCATGTTTTGTTTGTTGTCAGAGCCAAGGCAGGGAGCTTCGGGGAAGTTGCTTTTTTCAAATCTTGTTTCAATGGATGGAGAGAGGACGCTAACAACCATTTTACATTGTATTTTTTTATTATTTTTTTATCTCTTTTGTAATCAGATTGTATCATTGTATTTCTTTTTTGCCAATCAAATTTGTAACAGTAAGATTGTATGTTGTGTCATATTTTACATTAATTTTTAAAATATTAAATTTATATTCAATTATCTTTTTGTCCATATATATTATTCTGTTACAAGGAATTAATTATTGAGTAATTCCTGATATTATTTAAGAGACAAACTAGGATGGTTCCTTATGAATATAAAATACAAAAAAATTAAAGTAAACATGGGTCCCACATTGAAACAAGCTAGTCGCAAAACGGTACGGGGTGGGGGCAATTTTGTGAATTTAAAATTTGCAAAACGGGTCACTCGGGTGGAAAAAACCGGCCGGGTGGAGCTGGTTTGGTTTTGGGTAATCACTGGCATGTGGGTCCTATAAAGCTGACGTGGCACCGGAAAATTTGCCAGGTCGGCACTTTTCTGCCGGATTTCGGTTGGGAGATTAAAATAGACCAAAAGGGGTGAACGGAGGGATGAAAAGAGTCCAAAATCCTACACAGGAATGAAATCCAACTTTGAAGGCCAACACAGGGATGAAAAAACGCTTTAATCCTATACCTTTCAAGCACCCTTGTCGAACTCATTCGACTTTCTACCAAAACACACTTTGATTGATATCACATACCAATCAAGTGCCTGACATCAAAATACTTTTGACAAAAATAACTTCAACATATATCACATATACAAATGAATTCAGCATATCACATATACCAAATTGAACTTAACATATCACATACATTAAGATGAACATATCACATATGCACAACAATTCAGTTTAGAGCTTCACAAGAGGCTCCGCTACCACTGTAAGAAACCGGGCATGCAAACTTGACAATCAAGAGCAGCGGAAAGACCCGGAAACCTTGGAGGATCTAAGTGAAGCAACCAAACCAAACAACAAAAACGATCATACCTGAAACGGTTAGGATCTTCACTCAACTGATGATCCGAATCAGCAAGAGCCGGACAGCAATCCCGCCCCTCTATGTTATCCACACGAACCGTGATAACTAGTTGGAATCGTCACACGATTACCAACCCGAGCACCCCCGAACTGATGTGCTAGCAGCAGGTTTCGGAAGCTAGAGTTTGTGGTGTTTTCTTCTTTCTCAAAGAAGGTGTGTAGTCTAAAAACTCAAGAACACTCAAGACTCTCTCAAGCTCTATCCTTTGAAAATTTTTCAGATTCAAAGTGATGAAGACCCAAGGCATAATCAGATTATGCTTAGTCTAATCCCACTCACAAAAGCAAGGGACAAAGTGGCCAACACCTTTGGCCAACATGATTAGCTTTTAGCTAATTATGTCTCCACTAACTCTTGGTAGGATTACACATCACATAGCACTAATTATGGTTCAATAAGTCAGACATTTAGTGAGCCAAACCAGCCCAAAACGACCCTGGTCCAACCACGGTCCAACCAAGTTCCAACCATGGTCCAACCACAAGCTCAAATACCTGGTTCAACCACCAGCTCGAATCAACGGCTCTAAGTGTGTGACCCTGTAGGCACTTGTAACGTCCGACAATAATTGTAAACTCATTTACAATTATAAGCAAAGAGTGGCGTCTAGCAACACATCATTGCTACCCGAACGACAAGATCAGTACTGATTCATATGCCTCGCAAACATGTCATCGTCCCTTTGTCCCACTATCAAGATTAAACACGAGACATGGAATATGTCAATCTTGCATATGTTCAATCTCGGTTTCTTGATCCTCGAGTTAACCGCGTAAAACGGATACCTATGATATCACCATATCATAATCCGAGCATGGCCATGCATTTCCGGTTCAACTTTATCAAGAAACCATTCGATAATATACCCGTTATATGGGTTGGACAAATCCCCTCTGGATCATACAAAACCCACTACACATTTATCATATACCCAATGATTACACTAAGGTCTACTCATTTACGAAATAGCCAAGAGTAATATCAAAGTATACGACTCATATGTTCGGAACCTTGATGATCTCAGGTCTAAGGACAATACATATAAGAACCACTAATGACAATCATATAACGTTCCATGTAGCGTTCTTATGTGGTTCGGTCCAGTCCACAAGTTCTCTAACTTGTACCCGTATGTAGAATTCATATCTCATATAATTCTCAACATACGCTAGTCTTAATTTATTATTACAACCAATCCATAATAATAATTGACTAGGGACATTTAAGAATATGAAATATTCTAGGGTTATAAATATGTGCAAGCGTTTATCTCATAAACGATATTTATTGGAATAACCTTAATGTGTATACATGACTACAAACAATCATCCATTGATTAGCTTTTGGGCATATTACACTAACACACACTTGGGTAACTCCAAGTGCGGTAACAAAGTTCTCTTTTCCTTTCATTATTTTCATTTGGTTATTCTTGCTTTGCTTTGGTAGGTCCCCCTTAATTTTAAGTTTTTAATCATTTAATTGCAAAAAACTTTTAGCATTTGCACAGACTCAACACAAGCTGAGCCTGTGATGAACTTTTCAGCACCTCTAGTCTATTTTTAGGATGTTTAACCCCACCACATAGGATAGAACTTTCAGTTTGGGGTATTTTTGTAGCACATTTTTATTTCTTTTTCAATTATGTGTGTTTCTTTGGTTTGCATTTGTTTTAACATTGCACCCATTTTTTTTTTTAGTTTCAGTAGTGAGGACACTACAAAATTTTCAGTTTGGGGTATTTTTAGGATGCAATTTTGCCTTGTGTATTATTCTATGAGCAATGCAATTTCAATGCTATTCTGTTCTTCATTATGCTTTTCCACAGTGTGAGCCTGTCGTAATATTTATGCTTCTTTCCCTTTTCTATTTAATCCTGCTAAATCTTTAATCTCAAGACTTGTCTTTACTTTTAAAACAAGCAGAACAGGTATAATCAAACAACTGCACTCTATGAATCTGTCAGATAAGAAGAGTCTTGCTAAATGGTTTTCAAAACACCACAGGCTCAGCCTGTCTACCTCAGAACAGACCATTATCTCTATCAAGACGAAAAAGCAAGAGTTCTTCAAGCAAGGAAAGGATCTAGGCCATCTTTTGCATACTAAACAGACCACATAAATCCATACCACGCTCATCAATCCATTGCAACCCCATTTGAGCCGACTAGGATGGCCCCAATTTATTCCTTCACCCTGTTTCACCAAACCTCAGCCACTTGAAGACGAAACAGGGGCCATCATGTGCCTTCCAATAGCCTCACCCTGTTGATGAGTCTGTGAACGAGATTCAATCCTACCAAACATCTGAGACTGTTTGTACTTGACAAATACACTCCCAGAATGCTACCACACGTCTTGTACTGACCTCTTCCCGGCTGCAAATAAAAAAAAATGGGGGAGAGAAAAGAAGAAAAGTTCATAGAACAAGAAAAGGCAGCCAGTAAGGAAAAAGAGAAACGTGGGAAGAAGAAATAAGGAGAAAAAGAGACATTTTGTGAATCAGACTCCATCTCAAATAAGAGGATACATTGAGTTTCTGGGTAACCTGAAAACGCAAGGGATATTGAGTCAACAATCCCTACACACCCTTAGATTGTCCACAAACTAAAATGGAGGTTTCAAGTTCACAGACCACCAACCCTTGCTCAATCCATCCACCACCCATTGATAACCATCACCCTAGCCTCGGCACAACACAGAAAAGTCCTGGAGATCCTTGCTTGATTACTGTTGCACATTAGTGGAGATAAGGGATAATGGGTCTGCATATGAGGTAAAATTTTCACTTCCAAAAAAATGATTTTGGCAGGATCCATTTGACGATAGATGACTGAAGGTTAGTTGAAAGATTATTCCTGTGAATTTTTATGACAAAAACTACTGATAAGGAATTTGATTGAGATTGATGTAGTTTTAGAGGAAAAAAAATAAAAGAATGCTTAACATGAGACATCACAAGGGAGAAGCATAGTGAAAACTTGATGCATTGAGATCAGCCTTCTCTTCCCTTCAAATCATGCCTCCTTTTTATTTTTCTAATTGCTTGAGGACAAGCAAAATCTTCAGTTTGGGGTGAATGCAAACTCCCCGTTACTACTTAGGGACATGCTATTTTGCATGCAGCAGCACTTGTGCACATCAGGCCAACAAGTTATCATAAGTTTTCTCCCATTCAATTGGTTCATGGTCACGAACCTAATGTCTCCCATCTTTGGACATTTGGTTGTGCAGTATATGTGCCAATTGCTCCACCATAGCGAACAAAAATGGATCCTCAAAGAAGAATGGGAATATATGTTGGATATGAATCTCCATCAATTATAAAATATTTGGAACCAGCAACTGGAGATTTATTTACAGCAAGATTTGCTGATTGTCATTTGATGAAAATGTTTATCCAATATTAGGGGGGAGAAAATAAGCAGCTGGATAAAGAAATTAAATGGAATGCTATATCATTATCAAGTCTTAATCCTCGAACAAATCAGTGTGAACTTAAAGTTCAAAAGATAATTCATTTGCAAAATATAGCAAATCAATTGCCAGACGTTTTTACTGATATCAATAGAGTGACCAAATCTCATGTACCTGCTGCAAATGCTCTTGCTAGAATTGATGTCCCCGAAGGACAACTAAAGATTGCAAATGAGTCTAAAGCATGCCAGAAACGTGGTAGACCACTCGGTTCCAAAGATAAAAATCCTCGATAGAAAAAAAGAGCAAAGATACAAGATGACCCCAACGAGGTAATAAAACCTCCTGCAGAGGTTCAAATTGAAAATCCCCAAGAAGAGGTTCTTGACATGTAATGTTCCTGAAGAAACTCAGGTACCTGAAATAAATCAAAATGATAAGATCTCAATCAACTATGTTGTGTCAAGAACAAGATGGAACCGACATGAAACAACCGTCGACGGAATTTTTGCATATAATGTAGCACTAAATATTATGGAAGGAAATGAGGATCATGAGCCTAAATCTATTGATGAATGCCGGCATAGAAATGATTGGCCAAAATGGAGAGACGCAATTAAGGCTGAGTTAGACTCCCTCATGTTTTACCCAACGACCTGGTATTGATTATGAGGAGACACACTCCCCTGTGGTGGATGCAATAACTTTTCGGTATCTAATTAGTCTGGCAGTACATGAAAAATTAGAAATGCGTCTAATGAATGTTGTTACAGCCTATCTCTATGGACCTATAAGCCATGATATATACATGAGAGTTCCTGAAGGATTCAAGTTATCCGAAGCAACTAATTCATGAGCCTAAATCTATTGATGAATGCCGGCATAGAAATGATTGGCCAAAATGGAGAGACGCAATTAAGGCTGAGTTAGACTCCCTCATGTTTTACCCAACGACCTGGTATTGATTATGAGGAGACACACTCCCCTGTGGTGGATGCAATAACTTTTCGGTATCTAATTAGTCTGGCAGTACATGAAAAATTAGAAATGCGTCTAATGAATGTTGTTACAGCCTATCTCTATGGACCTATAAGCCATGATATATACATGAGAGTTCCTGAAGGATTCAAGTTATCCGAAGCAACTAATTCTCGGGATATATACTCAGTTAAATTAAAAAGATCTTTATATGGCTTGAAGCAATCTGAACATATAAGCCATGATATATACATGAGAGTTCCTGAAGGATTCAAGTTATCCGAAGCAACTAATTCTCGGGATATATACTCAGTTAAATTAAAAAGATCTTTATATGGCTTGAAGCAATCTGAACATATGTGATATAGTTGTCTCAGTGAATACTTGGTAAAAGAAGACTTCAAAAATGATTCCATATGTCCATGTGTTTTTATTAAAAGGTCAATGAGTGAATATATTATCATTGCAGTCTATGCTGATGATTTAAATATTATTGGAACTCCTGAAGAAGTATCCAAATTCGTGCATTGTTTAAAGAAAGAATTTGAGATGAAGGACCTTGGAAAGACAAAACTCTGTCTAAGTCTTCAAATTTCACATTTAGAAAATGGGATCTTTGTTCATCAAACACATTATACCGAGAAGGTATTGAAAAGATTTTATATGGACGAAGCACATCCAACAAGTACCCCGATTGTAAGGTCGCTTGATCAAAAGAAAGATATTTTTAGACCTCGAGAAGATAATGAAGAAATTCTTGGTCTGGAAGTGCCATATCTCAGTGCGATTGGGGCTTTAATATATCTTGCTACTAATACAAGACCTGATATATCTTTTGCTGTCAGTTTACTAGCAAGATACAGTTCTGTCCCAACTCGCAGACATTGGAGTGAGATAAAATATATTTTTCGATATCTTCAGGGTACAATGGATATGGGATTATATTATTCTTGTGAGTCAAAACCCGATCTAATTGGTTATGCAGATGCAGGTTATTTGTTTGATCCATATAAGGCTCAGTCACAAACTGGCTATTTGTTTACTTAGGAACTGCTATATCATGGAGATTTACAAAGCAAACAATTGTTGCCACCTCTTCAAATAATGCAGAAATTGTAGCCATACATGAAGCCAATCGAGAGTGCGTTTGGCTAAGATCAATGACTCAATATATTCGAGATTCATGTGGATTGGATAGTGGAAAAGATGTTCCAACAATCATTTATGAAGATAATGCCGCCTGCATTACTCAATTGAAGGAAGGATACATCAAAGGCGACCGGACAAAGCACATATCACCAAAATTCTTTTTCACTCATGATCTTCAAAAGAATGGTGATATTAGTGTTCAACAGATTCGCTCAAGTGACAATTTGGCAGACCTATTTACAAAATCACTGCCTACTTCAATTTTTGAGAAGTTGATAAGGAAGATTGGCATGCGACGACTTTGAGACATCAAGGGAGGCCAAAATGAGGGGGAGTAGAATTTGCACTGCACTCTTTTTTCCTTCATCAAGTTTTTATCCCATTGGGTTTTTTCTTGGTAAGGTTTTTAACGAGGCAGTTCTTCCAAAGCATATTCTACCGAAAGTACATTGACATTCAAAGGGGAGTGTTGTAAATAAATTATGGTGAATGTCATTGTTACCATCCAGTAAAACTCGATTTTACCATGCCCAAATTTATCCTCGGTAAATATTTTACCCCAAACACCTAACATCCAATTGGATTGATCTCTTTGGCCATTTACCCCCCATAATTCTATTTGTCGTAATCTTAATGTCATCTTTCTTTACCTAATATCCTTTTGATTTTATCTTATTAAACTAATTATACTCTTTTGTTTTTATCCTTCTATTCTCACCTATAAATACCTCATTCATTTCCATACATGAACACTCATTCTCTCCAAATTTTCATACACCTCTCTTCTTCTCCTTACTCTCCTTTTCTATTACCATTAAAAGTATATTACTTCCATAAATTTGTATTATTAACTTGATCAAATTTGTATTATTCCATCAAGGAGTGAATTTCTCTCCCAATTTTATAACAAGAGAAGATATTACGAGGTCAATTTGCAAAGGATTGTCCAAATATTTTCCGGAGAGCTTTTTGACCCAAGTAGGCATGGTTGCGGAGAAGAGCATGCTCTGCCTCATAGGAGGAAGATTCTCAAGAATGACTTCGACATCCTCCTCAAACCCAAGAGAAAGAATCTGGTCAGCTTCATCAAGGATCAAATACTTAAGCTCCCCCAACTTGAGGTGGTTGTGGTTAGTCTTGATGAGGTCAATGATACGACCTAGAGTTCCAACCACAACATCCACCCCGCGAGACAGAGCGTTCTGCTGGGTCACATAAGAAACCACAAAAGCCTCAAAAAAATGACTACACGCCCAAATATAAACCCTGTAAATTTTTTTTTCTTATTTATCTTGTTAGTATAAAATTAACTAAATCAAATCTCCCAAATCTAACTCCCAACAGTCAAGCATCATAATATTGATGAGTGATATTCTCTCATTCTAACATTTTGTTTAGCAAAGGTTGGAATAAATTTTAGACTATGTGGATTAATTAAATAAAAAATATTAATTAGTTAAGTGTATTTTATTATTATTATTAATACTTAGTAGGAATATTCTTCTATACATGCTTAATTATAACAAAACTATATATCATTTATTATTGTGTGACATGTCGTCCTATTGAGATGAGTGAAAAAAAATCAGGATAATTGGGTCGATAATAATAATTAATGAGGGAAAATTAGGTCAATTTGCTAGCTTTGATAAAAGAAAATCAAATAATGAAAGATGATTGGGCCAGTAATAACTTAATGAGGGATAATTAGATCAATTTGTGGGATGACAATGGGGGCATTTCCGGATTACCAAAAATTGTTTTTTATTTTTTTTTAAAAAATATTTTTTCTCCTAGCCAAAGCCCATTTATAAGAAGGAACCAAACGGCGGGGAGGGGACTAAGCCTTTCTCCTCCAAATTTCCTGCCTAAAACCCTAGCTGCTTCCTCCCAGGAGCGAGCCACTATTATGGCACTTCCCTCTAACTCTGACGACCACGAGTGCTGCGAAACCTTTGACCCGAAAGTCTACCCGTCCGCCGACGGGCCCCTGGCCGAGGAGATACTGGATCTTGTCCGCGAAGCCGCCAGTTACAAGCAGCTCAAGCATGGCGTTAAGGAAGGTTAGGCTAATTATATTTGTTTTGTAGCTTGAGATAAGATTCCCCCTATCATACCTTTGAAATTATAGTCAGACATCGTAGTTTCATACTAATTATGCTTTGAGAAAGGTTTCCCAGAGCAGCTTGTGTATTTTCTTTCTTGATCACTCTCCCTTGGCCTCTTTACTAGTTGCAATCACTTGTCCATCATATCCTGTGCTATATAAGAACATTGATTTTCACTTGGATAAGAATGTATCACCTAACTGCTCAGGTTGGTCTCTTTCATTTGGCTACAAATGCACCATGATCCTTGTTTTTGTTCTTCAACATAGGGGACATGGGTCTCACGTTCTGTATCAGGATCACCCTGTTTTTCTTCGAATTCTAATGATGAACATGCCTCATCTTCCCAATCTTACTTACCCATGGCTAAATCTTTTGGCTCAAGTTGAATTGAATTTTTCTCTTTTTTTGTCCTTGTTTGCTGGGACCTAGCTCGGTAGTAAGAGGCATTTAGGTTTGCTACTTCATTCTACGAACAGGTTGATGATTGTTGGCTGCCTTCTGCTTCCTTTGTTACTGAAACTTTTTCAAATGCTATCATGAAGTCCTTTACTCATCAATTTTTTTTTTTTCCATGGGATTTCGCAGAACATCCCTTACGTATTTGTGCCCTCTATGAAAGCACTTGGCAAAGCTTGTGGTTCGGCGAGACCGGTCAGTGCTGCTTCTGTGACCTCAAACGAAGGAAGCCAATTGAATACCCAAATCACCGCCCTCAAGGTATTGCCTCCTGACTTGTTCCTCGAACTCCAAGCCTAGAATTTGAAAATATCATATTGCATTAACAAAATTTATAAATATTAATGTCACTTTTTCCTTACAAAAGAATTCATCTGAAGCTTATAAACTAAAGGTGCTAATTAATATCAGTAAGAAACACAAGGTTAAAAAATTGTTATTGCTTGTAATATCACCATTCTTATTCATATAGACAGATTAACGTTATAATCTATAGTGTCATCCTTAGTTATAATAATTAAAATATGAGACAGTTTATGTAAAATTATGATGAATGAATAATTTAAAATTTAGAGAAGAAATATTACCACTCTTACTCGCTTTTATTCGTAGCATAATCATTTAACTATTTTTAAAACATTATTTTATATTTATTTTTATGTTGATAACAATCAGTTTAATATAATAATTATATGTGATCATAGCATCGCACTTGTCCAAACACTGACAAGAAAATTAAGTAGTATGGAACAGTAACACTATATTATTACTCAACATTTCCCTCATCAGCCTCGCTTCCCCTCCCATAATTTACCAACTCCACCAAGATGCTGGCTTCCACCTCCGCCACCACCTTCACTGACCACCACCAAAGTGCTGCTCGACTGCGCCCAGCCACCGCCCCCAGCCCCACCAGCGAGCAGAGCCCCAACCCCGTCCATTGTCCGCCCGTAAGACTTTGCACAATCGCATGAGTGATTAATTTTTTATACTGTTGTTTTGTGGTAGTAAGAAGGTTGTTTCTGTGGTTTTCATGTGAAAAATTCCCTTTTTGGGCGGGTTAATTATAACTATTTGGTGAGTGATATCTCTTCTCCTTCTTCTTATTGCTCCGGCATCTACTGAATTGTTTGATTACTGCATTTTGCATATCAAAGGCAGGATCAGATCAGGTGCAACAAAAAATATTTATTTCTTTGCTATATTTCTCTTACTTTTATAAAGTATTGTTCTTGTATATTCTTCTACCGTTTTAGAAGAGTATTATAGTAATATATGTATGTATATCCCAAAGCGTACGAGGAAAATTTTGGTAAAGTAGTCGGAAATGGGGTTGTTGCTGCATTTCTTCTGGCTGTTACTTGCTGGCTTTCTTTGTTGTATTCATATATACCTTATGTACCGAATCTTGTGTGTTTCTCTCCTATATTCTTGCTTGCTGTTTCAGGGTTTTGATGGGGAAGAAGAAATACAGCTCTGGAATTGGAGAGCGAGGGTGCCATACGCAAGTCTCAAGCCATCTGGCACTTGGGATCATCGCCAACATACTTATCAGACTTCCGACCAAGGACATCGTTCGGTGCATGTGTGTGTGCAAATCGTGGCGCCAGTTGCTGACCAGCCCTTATTTCGCTAAGCTGCACTTACCTATGGCGCAACAATGTCTCCTTTTCTGCCGTGCTCTATCTGAGGCCGCACCTCAACCATTAAAACGAAACATGCTACCTCTCACTACTACTAGTAGTGCTTATCATGCCCAGACTTCTCCTGTCACCTTGGATGTGGGGCCGAGGTTCTTCCACACCCAGGAAACCGTTGGGGTAGTTGTTGGTTCTTGTAATGGCTTGCTCTGTTCAGTAATATCACATGAAACTGATGCATCTGGAAGAAGGAGAGAGTTACCGGGACTCAGATTTTGTGTGTGCAATCCCGTTACTGGAGAATACATCTTGATTGGGAGCTTAGCAAAACGACCACTATCATACCCCTGTTATCCCCACGGTATGGAGTTCTTCCATTGCCCGTTAAGTGATCAGTATAAGATTATGGTTTTCTTCCGTGACCCCGCTTCACCGCCAATGATTTACACTCTTGGAAGTAATTTGTGGAGAAGCATTGAACATATCGAGTTCCCAATGTCACGGTCGGCATCCTTAAATGGTGCTTTTCACTGGGTTTCTTGTGATTATCGTTTAAGGTGTGGCGGTATATGTGCATTCGATATAGAGAATGAAGCAGTCCGGTTTGTTATCCCAGCACCTCCTCAAATAAATGGTAATGAGTATGCATGTCGCCTCGAAGTATCAGTGTGCCGTGGTTGGCTTAGTTTATCTATGGCAAGTACAATCACATGGCATGACAGTGGTCTTGACTTATGGATTATGAAGGAGTATGGGGAGGTAAGCTCTTGGACAAAACAGCATGTTGTTTTATCATCATCACTGGCGAGAAGATCACCAAAAGTTAAGGAGCACTGGGTTATATGGATTGGATCTACCAGTAAAAGGGCAGAAGAAGATGACAAGGTTTTTCTGTTGAGTAGAGGAGGAGGAAGAAGTGCAAGCATTCTGTTATCCTACAATCTGAGGACAAACAAGACCAAAGAGGTAGAGGTAAAGGTTAACAGGGGAAAGTATTGGTTATTTGTAGTTCCCTATACTCCTAGTCTTCTCTCACTCGGGGATATCTTTGGTGGAAAAGGCTTCACGATTCTGAAAATAAATTAATATATTAATGTTCCCGTTTTCATGTGTTTCCTCCTGCAGTCTGTGTTTCGAGCAGGAAATGTGTGATTTTTATTTGTTTATTTTGAACATATGCAAATGTATGATTAGATAGATATGAAGTGGGACTTTATCCTTCAGTTCAAAAGTTTGATATGGATGTGCATTTTTTTTTTTTTTTTTGGCTACTGCAATGTTGGTTCATTATTCTAGTTCCTACTGTTTCATTTTTATTTATCTTCGCTTCAAAATTTGATGACGATTCTGTGTGTCTGTGCTTCAAAGTGCATATTTGTTTCGTTTATAAAATTATCCATGAGGTTGTAAGGAATGTCTTAGACTTCTTCAAAAGGCTTCACGATTCTGACTGCTGTTGACCAGTCAACGAAAGATAATAAACCTGAATAGGTAGGTAATTAACCCAAGACTTGCTAAAATTAACAAAAAAAAAAGGGGGGGATTATGGAGCAATCAAGATAACAGGAAGGATAGATCGATCTTAAGAAAAAAAAAAAAATACAAGATAAGAGAAGCAAAAAAGGGGGAGGATAAGAAGAATAACTGAAAAAAGGAAATCAGTTGGTTGTAACTTCCAAAGAAAGAGTTTAGGATGGATGATTATTATTTATTGATTGAAGGATTAAATAGGAGAAGGGACAGCTGTTTGAGGACCAATAACACATTTTTGTTGCTTCTTTCATCAATCTTATCTTTTCCTTTTGGGTCGGAAAATTAAGTTTTAAATAAATATAATAAAAAAAAGGAATAGGAAGGGTAAAATTTTAGAAAGTTAAAACCCACAAAACAAACAAAGAAAGAAAGCAAGAAAGAAAGAAGATTTATTTTTTTTTTTTTTTCCAAATCGGGTCTTCCGCATTTGGTCCCCCTCTTTTCTCTTTCTGCTGTTCTCTTCTTTCTTCTTTCTTCTTTCTTCTTTCTCTGCTCTGTTTGGTTGCGCGGGCGGGCGGGCGGGCGGACGGGCTGACCCGCCACTTCTTTCTACCCAAATCCGGGTCTTATTTTCTCTCATTTCCGCCTTTTGTTTTTTTTCCTTTTCCAGAGAGACAGACAAAAAGACAACTCGAAGAAAGAAGAAAATTATTAAAAAAAAAAAAAAAGAAAATTAGGATTCACACACACACACACCTAACAATCGAGTCATTCCACTGAGACTCGCTTGCTTTATAGCTTTAGTTTTTTAAGCTACCAAAAAAAAAAAAAATATAATTAGCATCGCTTGCTTCTTCTTCTTCTTTCTTCTTCTTATCGGAGATCTCCACTAACCAGATTCCGTCCACCGGTAAAAATTGGTCCCCATGTCAATTCATATTCTTACGATTCGTACCGAATTTGTCGCCGGATATTAGTTGATTGATTTCGTGTTTGCTTGCTATTTTTGTCTCCTTTTCCTGTGCAGTAAAAGCTAACATTTCATAGATGAGAGGTTAGGGTTAGGGTTAGGGTTTGTGCTCTCCCTAACTACTGCTGCTGCTGCTACTACTACCGCTTCATCTTCTTCTTCTTCTTCTTCTTCTTCTACTGCTATTACTTCACTTTGACTTCCACATTTGCAATTCCTCCCCCTCCTCCTCCTCCTCAGGTATCTCTCTCTCTCTCTCCCCCTCTCTTTCTATATATATGTATATCTATCTATGTAAGTTGAGAAACTCATTTGATTTCTCCATTTCTTCCCTTTACTAATGACCCACATGACAGGGCGGCTGGAGACAACCTAGATACTGCTACTTCGGCCGAAGATTTGGTGTGTTTTAATTTAAGTGAGTAGTAAGTAAGCCGGAATGGCGGGATTGGTGCCTCTGTATTATAGCGTGATCGCATTCTTCTGCTCCCTTGGCGCTATCTGCTTGGCCATTTTCCATATATACCGCCATCTCTTGAACTACACCGAGCCTACTTACCAGAGATATATTGTCCGCATCATCTTCATGGTCCCGGTATGACTGCCTTTGCTCCCTTTTCTTATTTGCATTTCACCCCCATCATCATCATCATCATCATAATGTGGCTCTCTTATCATTTCCTATTCTTTCCCCATCTGTCCCCAGGTCTACGCAATGATGTCTTTCTTGTCCTTGGTTCTACCTCAGAGTTCCATTTATTTCAATTCCATACGAGAAGTGTAAGTCAATGCCATCCATTATATGCTCCAGTTTGTCGCTATTACTGTTTGCGGGCTCGTCAACATATGCTGCTTGTTGAGTACCTCGCATTTGAATGGAATCGAAATTTCCTGCTTATAATGGTTGATATTATAGTGCAATTCCCCTATGCATTCCGAGAGAAATTCTTGTTTTAAGTAAAAACCTTTTCTACCTGTTTAATCTTCTAATTGCCTGATCTTAATAAGCATGTGAAATGCTCTTGGGAAATCTTGGGATCCTGGTTCAGGTTCTACTTGGAAGTCAATTGTTCACTGCTAATCTCTTCTAGTTATGCTTAGTATGTTGTAATCATGGGAATATCAGCACTGGGTTCTGTGGCTATTTGGCTGGAGTTAAGTGTTGTTTCTAATGTCATATTCCAACCACTGGGTCCTTCTTTGCGCCAACTGATTGGTTCTGCACTCCGTGCCTTCTCCTTCTTATAGTCAGCGGCAGTAGAAAGTATTAGCCCTGCTGCTTGAGTGCTTGGTGGCAATAATTGCTTCCAATTTATGATTTTTGTTTCCAGATACCTTATCTAATTTTTCTTACTTATGTTCTCTCTTCCAGACCTAAAAATGCAGAAGAACACCTTCCTCTCTAGCTCTTTCTTTTGGGTGGTTAGCCAGGGTTAAATGGTGTATATTTAAGGTCTTTAATGATTTATGTTCAAAAAGTAATATCTGTAGGAATGGGGATGGAATTGGTGGATGGATATATGACTGCCTTTCTTTTCTTTGGACCTGTTACAATGAAAACATATCATACTATGGACCAGAAAACAGAAACTGTTGATCTATAAACTAATGATGGAAGTGGGCATGTGTTTTAAAATGCTGGAAGATATCAATTACTTTTCTGCATTCTTTTCTGCCCAAGCTTTGTATTCTGATGTTTGCTAAAATGTTTCAGTTATGAGGCTTGGGTCATTTACAATTTTCTGTCCTTATGCCTGGCTTGGGTTGGTGGCCCTGGGGCAGTTGTGATAAGTCTAACTGGCCGTGTTCTGAAGCCATCATGGTGTCTGATGACCTGCTGCTTCCCTCCGATACCACTTGATGGGTAAGTTTCTGTAATTTTTTCAAAGCTTCTTCTCTTTCGGCTTTTGCGTTCAGACCTAAGCATGTTTCTTGGAGAGAGATATAGCCTAGGTTTTATTCTATCTACCCATGGATATGCCATTGCTCTCTCACTGAATTTGACTCTGGTTCCATGTAGGCGTTTTATTCGGAGGTGCAAACAGGGTTGCTTACAGTTTGTGATTCTGAAGCCAATCTTAGTTGTTGTCACACTCGTATTCTATGCAAAAGGAAAATACAAGGACGGAAACTTTAGTCCAAATCAAGCATATCTTTACCTCACCATTATATATACAGTTTCATACTCAATGGCTCTGTATGCATTGGCATTATTCTATATGGCTTGCAGAGATCTGCTTCAACCCTTCAATCCAGTCCCGAAATTTGTTATGATCAAGTCTGTTGTTTTCTTAACCTACTGGCAGGTAAATTTTTAATGTCTGGATGGCTGCCTATAGGATTTGCTTGGCTTGTTCTGCATTGGTTCATCTGGTTTGCGGATTTTTCTTTGTCCATAATAGTATACAAAGCTCAATGTTTTGTCTCTATACTTGCATTCAAACCAAGGGTTTTGAAAAGGGAATAACTGCTGATATTGAATTTGTACCAAGTGCAATAAGAATGGGTGTGGTGTGAACTTTATAAATCAGTTTTCGGTTCATCCAATAACATATATCTTTTTCCATTGAATTTTAACTCGCGTAAGTTTTTGTCAAAGTATTATTCTTTCATTAGATTTGGACCTTTTTCCTTCTCTGTATCACAATATGTTAAAACATCAAGATCAGTGTTCAGTTTTTTGAAGTAGCAAATTGAAGTAAAGAAGATAACAACTTACTTTGAGATGAGTCCATGGTTGCAGGATACCTGTACATTCTCTTTGTTTATTTCCTTTCACATCTTGTTTTTTGATACCCTGTTTGCTCTTGTCGTCAGTCACTATCTTACTCAAGAGGAGGTGATTTATCTATTTTGAATTAAGTTCTGTAAGCTAAATATGGATCTTTTCTGCCAACATTTGATTCCCTTTTGAGGAGGAATCGATCACTGTTTTAAGTCCAAGCATCCATTTTTACACTGAAGGAAGTGCCTATATATCTCATTGTATTATGTTAGTTTTGTAGAATGACTCTGGTTGTTGGAATCGTCAGCTTTCTGAAGCTCCACTATTCTTTCTAAGAATTGGAAAGTGCGTTTCGTTTTCTCCTTGACTTTTTTTTTGTGGTAGCATCAATATAAAAGGTGCACCTATGTGTCACAGATAACTATTATCAAATTGATCCATTAGAACATCAGATGCCTTGTTCCTTGTTTTGCCCTTTACCTGGGGAGGCTTATCTGTGTCATTAAGTTCTTATCTATTTTTTTTTTTTTTTTTTTGAGAATCAAGTTCTTATCTATTTTGTACTCTCTGTTAGGGAGTTTTGGTTTTCCTTGCTGCAAAGTCTGGATTCATAGAGAAGAGAGAAGAAGCGGCCCAGTTCCAAGATTTTATCATATGTGTTGAGATGCTGATAGCAGCTGTTGGTCATCTGTTTGCATTTCCATACAAAGAATATGCTGGTGCAAATATTGGTGGGTCTTATGGTCTAACCCGTAGTCTTGGTCATGCGTTGAAGTTAAATGACTTCTACCACGACACTGTTCACCAGGTATGCCATTTTTCTCCAAATCATTGCTTCTTTTTAAGAAAATATGCATTTCATCCATCAAAGAAGAGAGGTTCTTTCTTTCTGATTATTGGGAAAATTGTTGCAGTTTGCTCCAACTTATCATGATTACGTCCTTTACAATCACACTGAGGGTGATGAGGGAACAAGAAAGTACCGATCACGTACATTTGTGCCGACTGGCCATGAGATGGATGCTGTTCGAAGGAACAAGTACATATTTGGAAACAAGATTGATGACATCCAGCTCTCCAGTCACTCTTCGTCTGGTACAAGCACTCCTCAACATTCTGTTTCAGTGCCTGATACCCCACATCCCGATGCAATGAAATCTTCCCTGCTTGTGGATACCTCAAATTCTTTGTCAGTGGCTTATGACATGTCACTTATTGACATGGACTTGGCCAATTACCCCACAAAAGTTCCTTCTGCAAATGAAACTGCAAATAGGTGATAAGAAAGGTGAAAGACGTAGGAAGATTGCCTTGAAAAGGGGGGGAAACGTTTCTACTTGAGGAAAACACGAATACTTAATTGTGCAAATATTTGTGTTCATTTACTTGAGAAGTGTTGACAAAAACCTGCCCCCTTGCCCATTTGGTTTAATCAGTTTAGTCACTGATGTTAGGCTTACTTGATCATCAGTTTGGTTGCTTATATATATTTGCTGTAGATATGGAATGTATGCTGGGAATACTGGAGTTTGATCAGGGAAATCGGACTTTCAAATTGTGGTTTACTTTGCAAAAATCAGAAGACATGTACCCTCTGTGTTGTAGGTTGCTTCATTTTTATGGCGGAATACGTAGATTTCTTTCTTTATTGTATTCGTTCATTCAATATATAGACAAGTAGTGATGAGTTCGTTCCTTGGCCAATTCATGTCCTTTATTTTGGCACTTTGGTACATCATTTGATTCATTCAATTTGGTGTATTGAAAAGCTTGTGTCGAGATGGCTGTTACTTTGAGGGCTTATATATTCAATTCTCCTAATATCTGGCCAATCTATTAAAGCATTAGGGTTCAGGCAATCACCGTGTGGGGTGGCGCTAACTTATCAGCCGGGCAGCATATATCCATCCATCCAGTTTGTACAAGGTAATAATGTAGTGATTATGTTTGTCAATCGGCCACGCCATTTGAAGAAGGTGGCATCATTTTTGCCTTTAATTGGAGATTATTATGATCCAGAACTATGATTATCAAAGCTGCTAGCATGCTTTCAAAAGAAGGATATGTTGTGATGATCCAGTGTGGGTTTGAAAAAGGGGGCATAGTATATGTATCTGTTGTATGAAGTCTTCATTTCATTCGATCTATTCTAGATACATTCCATATTGACAAGCAGCTCCAGATACCAGATAAGCAGTGTGATGCAAGACACTTATCCATTGTTTGTTTATTTATTTTATGTTGACCAATTGAGGAGGTAAGCGCGATTACCATTCATTTCCTGTTTTGCTGAATTCTTAAACATCATTAATAATTAATTAATGGAGGGGGATGGGCATGACTGACTACATGCCTTATAATTCATTCATTCTGATTAAAACCTTTGCCTTATAATTCAGTGCGTCTCACTCAATGATTCGGCTTACTAGTAATGGTATATGATATTTATATTTTGGTTACAAGTATATGATATTTATTAGTATTAAGTTGTCCGTTAGGAAGAGAAAGGAAGAGAAGGAATGAATAAGAAGAACTTATTGCAGAAGATAACGTAGCGTTGACCAGATAGATGTAAATTTGTGAAAAGCTACTAAGGCAAGCAGGAGGAGTGGATCCCGAGGCGAAGAAGTCTAACGAAAGGAAAACCAACACAGAAAGCGCGTGAATGATTTCATTTCACTTGCTTTGCTTATTCATCATCGATCCCATTCATACTCCATCTTTTCCCGGAGATAGAATTAGATGGCTTGCGTGTTAAATTAACAAAACAAAAGAAAACACAGGAAGGAGAAGAAGAAGAAGATAAACGGGAAACGGCTGGCTCCTTCCTTTTGTCTTCTCTCTCTCTCTCTCTCTGTTAATTTGGGCCTTTTATTCCTCCTGGGCTGGCTGCTGCTGCTGCTGCTGCCTCCAATTCGGTCTAAAACTTCACTTTTAAGCAAAACCCTACTACTAGTTTCTAGTACTACTACACTTACACTACACCACCTTTATAATACCTATTAAGCTCTAGCTACATCCCTCTCATTTATTTAGCTTAGGCTATTAGGCAGGAGCAGGAGGAGGAAGAGGGGTTGATGATCAATGGCTACTACAGTGTCGATGGTGATGACTAATATCAGCAAGTTCACAGCAACGACAAAAAGTTGTAATCTTTTACAAAACCCATTATTCTTCAGATCAGATGACTACTACTACTTGTACGACGACGAACCAGCAGCAGCAGCAGCAGCAGCAGAGGCAGTAAGTAGTACTGGAGAGCAGCTGCAGACTTGGTCCTCCTTGTTAATGATGGAGAAGCGGCAGCTTTTCCTCAGGAGCTACCAGTTCTCCAGGGAGAAGAGCCTCTCCCAAAGAATAAAGTCCAAGCTTTATTCTCTTGGGAAGAAAGCGATGCGGGTTAGAGTTCTCCTCCTGGGTTCGGCTCTTAAAGTTAAGAGGCTTTTCTACTGTGGCCGCTTCATCCGAAGAAACAGGAGAATAAGAAGAAGAAGAAGAAGAAGAACATTCTTCCGTCTCCTCCACAACCACCACCATGTTCTTTCATCCTATTAAATAACAGGTGGGCCTGTCGCTCGTTGCTGCGCCGACCGATCATCATCTTCTCCTCTGGGTCTGTAATGGATACTTCTTAGTAATTGTTATGTTAACCCACTACCAAGAATTGGGTTGTTGCTCTTTCTCTTTTGTTTTATTCCTTCCATTTCTAGGCCAAATTTAGAATAGCCTAATACAGGGTTTCATGATAATGATATTAATGTATTGTACTAACTACCATTCCTTTGTGTTTTTGTGATTAATTTAATTACTATATTCAGCATCTATCAATCAATCAGTCTCACTCGTTTCTCTTGTCCCTTCTTAATGTGGTCTTTCTTCTGCGATTATACCTGTCTGTGGTGGTCATAGATAGTCTCAAGATTGTGGTCCCCTTCATCTTAGCTAGTTTGTCACTGATATAGTTAATTGCCCATACTTAAATTTTGATACCCGAATTCTAGTAGCTAGTAGCTAGCTACTACTTTCTTCACGAGCATTCCGTCTTTGGTTGTTGTTGTTGCTGCTTTACCAATGCTTTTATGGGGATTCCCTTTCTTTTAAATGGATACTCTTGTATGCTATTGCTGGCTAGCTACCCAGCTCTTAATTTTTGTCTCATCAGGTTTAGTTAACATGATACTAATAGTGAGTCCACAAGGTCAATTGACGATCTGATCAACTAAATATTTGAGCAAATCATCAGCCTTGTGTCTTCTTCGACAATACACAAATTAGACCAAGTTTTGTTTTGACTTGAGTATATGGACCCATTTGCTGTGATATTTGATTAAACAAATGCTCGTCGAATCTGCTTTTCATTAAACATCACAAGCGCATACACCACATTCCTTTAACCAGGAGCCAAATGATTGGCTACGATTTGTAATGTTAACATGGCCATCACTAATCATTGCACATGCCTCTTATATTCCATTCCTTATTTACTGAGGTGGTGAGTCTGTGTTGCTAGCCATGTGTTCGGGAGTAGAATTTGCAGCCTTTGTTTTCCAACTTGTTTTCTGTCTGTCTCTTCCTCAGTGTGCAGTAAATTAATTTGGTATTTGGTGGTATATACGCATAGGTTTTGATAATTCATGTTGACTGCCATGTTGGTAGAAGGAATCTGAATTTGCGCAGTCTCACTTTGTCTGATAATAAAAATTGCTGCTGATTAATTCTTCTTCTGTGCATGCATCTATCTATGTTACTGCTACTTATTTTCTTGGCCTTCTTAAGCAGTCCATATGCTCCCCCATTTTCATTTAAACCCACAAGCTCACTTAGTTGTTCCTCAAGACGCATTTTAGATCCCTGCCTTTGCCAGTTCCCTAGTGTTGAAGATGGGATTGATCCACGATGCAGTTGGAGTGAGTTTCGGGTTCCGGTACCAGAAGCTCAACAATAGTGATGGTGGTGAGGAATTGGGAAGGAGGAGGAGGAGGAGGAGGAGATGGATGAAGGGAATGAATGGAAGAGTAATGAAGGGTCTGCGTTTATGCCCCCGATCCAGGAAGTTTACTCTGAAGGCATTGTCAGTGATAGTGCTCCAGAGCAGGATTGCAAAAGCTTATGCAGACATAATTCAGAGAGTGAAGATGGATGACATATATTCCAACCTGGTGTTCTACACCCAGTGGGGACTCCCAGTTCTACCTCCTCTTCATCCTCCTCCTGCAGTTAGATGATGATTAAAAAAGATCAGGCTTCATCTTTTTTGATGGAAGCTGCATGTCTTTATTTATGTTATGTTCAAGCACAAAACCAAGTCTGATGAAAAACCTGCACTAGATTAGAGGGATGTCTTTTTCTTTTTAATTTTCCCCTTTTGAGAGAATTGTATACCTATCTACTACACATGGCATGGATGTTGTGATTTGATCTCATCAAGTAATATAGTAGTCATATAACAGTTAAAATTATTGTAGAGCTGCTCTTTATTTATGGCTGTGTTTTTTTTTTTTTTTTTTTCTTCTTAAAAAACCACAAGAGGAAAGAAACCTTGAATTTAAGGGAGGTTTAGACGGTAAAAGAAGGGTCGATTCAGTTGATATGGCAATATTTGTATTGGTTTGGTTTGGGTTGGGAGACACACGAAAAACTCAGTTGAAAATGTTAAAACTGAGCGACCCGACCATATCGTACCGAGTCGTTGGGCATCGGGTCAATATGACTTCCGCCCCGGGGAGAAACGGGTCAATAAATAATAGAAGCTAGTGGCCGGCTTGACCGACTGAAGTTGGGCGGGGTGGTGGGATGGGACGAATCGGGTTCGAGTGTCATACCGAATATGACCCGTCAAGTTCAACCAAACCAAACCCATCATTTCTTTTCTTCCCCCAAATGCAAAATCCCTAAATCGATGGAATTGGGACTCCTAAATTGTGACGACTCTCACTCACTCCCTCCCTCCCTCACTCGATCTCCACAAAACCTCAATAAGGAGTACCGCCGCCGCCGCCGCCGCCGTCTCGCCTGAGCCGGTAATGTAGTTGAGCCTCCTACTCCTACTCCTACTCCTGCTCCTTCTCTTCCTCCTCATTTCTAAGTTCAGTTAGTTCTTCTTAGTACTCATTTCTCACATTTTCTCCCTAATAATAATCACAATTCATTCGTTTGCTTTTGCCTTTTTCAATTTTGTGTACTAATTCGATTACAGTGTTAAATTTGTCACCTTTCTCTTCTTTTATGCTTATCTTAATGGATCTTCCATGTTCTTCTTCCTTTTTTTTTTCCTTAAAAAAATGCTCTTTATCCATGACTAGTAGTTGTTATTATTGGTTATGTTCCTTCACTTTGCATGCTTTTGTGTTGATTATTTTCTGCTCTGCTCTACTAACTTTGAGTGCAGTAAGTTTTAGCCTTCTTCCGCCCCAAAAGAAAATGGAATCCATGGCTGTCGTGTGTTGTTGTTGTTCTTCTCCCAACTCCCTCCAGCTTCTTCGGCTAGCAATGAGCAGTAGTGGTGGTGGTGGTAGCCTTGCAACTGCAAAGGGAATAATGCAAGCCTCACAGGTTCGAGCCAGGAGGCTTAGGTTGCTGTATTCAACTACTCGCCAACGCTGCTCTGTGCCTTTTGCTTCTGACAATTTTGCCGGATGGTCCAACTCTTCTTCTGAGGGTGATGATGAATCCCAGTCCCAGTCCCAGTCGCACCACACCAAGGATTGGCCCCCTCTGCCTGGAGGTATCACAATAATCCATCTAATTTTATCCTTTTCCAACCATTTCTTTTCCTCATCCTGCATTGCACACCCTTCCGCTCTATCCCTTGTTTGCTTCCTTTTGCTACCTTTAGTGGCCGGCCTATAAGTAAATAACGCTCTGGTAGTAGTTTGCTTTCAGGGATTTTCGGAGCTGGATTGGCTGGATTCGCCCTGCTTGCTGCCCTTTCCTTTGCCGCTTTCTCTTTAACCAACCGCACCGCTTCTCGTCTGTCTCCTCCACCCTTCACCTATTTCTTCTCTCCTCTACTCTTTCATCCTTCTTTTTTTTTTCTGCCTTTTCCTTCTCCATTTCTTTCTGCTAAATTATGAACCAATGCGCAGGACCAAAACAGCAAATGGAACCGCTTCCTACTGACCACCAAGTTGCGTTGGTTTCTGATTACGACGATGATCAAGTCCGGCCCTATAAAACTAAAGAATCCAACCGTATCAGTCCGGAAACCCAGACCGGTAGTCATACTCAGACTTCTGAAGCACCCTCAGATAATCAACTTCATCAAAGTAATGAGGCCTCCACGTTAAGCACTGTCACGGACACAGCCAACTGTGATGATGCTGTTAATAAGCCTTCCGCACAGCAAGATTTGCAATCTGAATCCACTTTTGAAGACGAGTCAGTTGCTTCTCAAGTGACTTCCCCCTCCCTGAATCTGCCCAATTCTCAAATTGTCGTCAGCCTTGCTGAAAATCTACCTGAATCAACTTCCGAAATTGAGGACAGCTTAGACAGCAGCAAACCTGTTGACGCGCTGCATAAAAGAGATCTGAATGCTGTCCACAGGTGGGAATTTCACGGGTCAAATGCAGAAGAGGAGTCCGATCTGTCATTGGATTCTTCTAACTATGCTGTCAGTGACCCCGTAGGTGTGAGTGTAGAACCTCAGACATTTCCCAAAGAGGAATCGGAGGCGGTAGGGTCACTTCCCCTCAAAGACAATCTTGATCTTTCCAACAAAGAGAATCTGGACCTGTCAGAAGTACCACAGGTCTCAACTGAAAAAACAATATCATCCCAAGGAGTGATGTCTTTAAATGAGAATGAGTTTACTGGTGCAAAGTCCACTTCACCATCCACCTACCCCTTTGAAAATTACCCAGACATTATGAATGATAATCGAATCTATGAAGTCAGTCCTACTTTTGAATCAACAATAGAATCTAGTTCCTTCCACTCTGCTGGTATACCTGCTCCATTAGTAGCTTCTGCAGCTTTGCAAGTGCGGCCTGGAAAGATTCTGGTTCCTGCGGCTGTTGATCAGGTTCAGGGGCAGGCACTCGCGGCTCTTCAAGTTTTGAAGGTGCTTACTTCGTTGCTCTTATTGGGGCTTTTTTTATGTAAGGTATCTACAATCTTCTTGTTACTATAAGGGCCTGAAGTTTGAATTCTTTCAGGTTATCGAGGCCAATATCCAACCTACTGATCTATGTACACGTCGTGAATATGCACGTTGGTTGGTGGCTGCTAGTAGTGCTCTTTCAAGGTACACTCCTTTCTTATTGGGATGTAGGTCTTCTGAAACTTCCGAGTAGCAACACTGTGCACCTACTGGAAATTTAGTGATTGTGACATGATTTGTTTTGATTGCTTGAAGGAGTATCGTGTCTAAAGTATATCCAGCAATGTACATAGAAGGTGTTACTGAACTTGCATTTGATGATATCACTCCTGATGACCCTGATTTTTCGTACATCCAAGGTGAGAATTTGATTTCAGTCTCTTCAGCTGGATTTGTGTGATGCCATTTTATTTTGCTCCTGCTAGTTATTGAGTTCGATATTTTTCCAGGATTGGCTGAAGCAGGACTTATCTCAAGCAAGCTTTCTAGTCATGATTTGCCCCCTTCTTCCAATGAAGACCAGGGCCCATTTAACTTCTCTCCTGAAAGGTTATAGTAGTTCTACCTTTCAATATATGATTTCCTTTAGATCATTGTCTTTCTTCATTAACTGTTAATTCCTCAAAACATATGCATGTTGGCTTCTTTTCTTTTGCTGCATGAGTGTTGGGACTGCTAAGGAGGTTAGAACATTTTCAGGACCAGAAAGCAGTCTAGATATGATCAGGGGGGGGTCCCACAGAAAATATGGTGTCATAAGCACTGCAAATAAACCCTTATACCCACATCTGTAGGAAGATTGTTCTTTTGTTGCTAATATGCTTTAGTTCTGAATTCAGATCTCCTAATGAGTAATGACTGGTCTTGACTCTTGCCATCTTTTTTGTCACATCTCCAGCTATGAGCAAAAGTTGCTTGGTGGCAGTTTGAATATTTTGTTTTCATCTCTGTTTTTCTTCACCTTTTTTCCATTCTTCCATTTCATTGAATATACGTTTGAAGTAACAGAGGGTCAGGTCTATAGTCAGGTATCCTTTCAAAATTTAAAATTTTCACTGTATAAAGTAGAGGAATAAACTGTGGGGTTGCCTGGCGGTTTTTCTGCCACATTGTAAATGTCTTCTGTTTGCTACCATTAATATCTCAAGTTTTGAGGATCCTTTTCTTTTTCAATCTGAAAAGTCGATTCGAGTGGTTGCTGCCTCTTCTCATATAATGGTAGGAGAGGTACCTTCTGCTATCTTTAGAGCAGAGATCCGCTTCCCTAGGCTGGGTCAACCCAGCTCTTTGAATAGTCTTGATATTGCTCAGATAGTTCAATCTGGAAATGGTCCATGATTGGGTACGAAGTAGCTGTATATCATGAGAGAGAACAGTTGGATGTAAGCTGGAATAAAATTCTACCTCCTATTGGAACATGTACTTATGATAATGAGCTACATTCAAATGTTCACATCATGGCTTCCCTCTTTTTGCATTCTACTCAGCACTTTGTCACGCCAAGATCTTGTTAGTTGGAAGATGGCTCTTGAGAAAAGACAACTTCCAGAAGCAGACGAAAAGGTTACATATTTTAGTTTTTCTCCAGTGTTGGTGTTCTTTTCCCTATCTTTTATTACACGTGATTAAACTGTGATTATTTGCAGATCCTGTACCGGCTCTCAGGTTTTAGGGATATTAATAAGATAAATCCGGATGCTTGGCCAGCTCTTATCGCAGACTTATCTGCAGGTGATCAAGGAATAATATCTCTTGCATTTGGTAAGTTGTTTTTGCCTCTAAAATCAGTTTTCTTTTTTTTTTAATTAATTTTTGTTGAACTTCTATACTTTTGCATTTACTCACGTTCCTTCTCCCCCAAAAATAAAGGGTGCATAAGACTTTTCCAGCCAGATAAACCTGTAACAAAGGCCCAAGCTGCTATTGCACTTGCCACCGGTGAGGCTTCAGATATAGTCAGCGAGGAGCTTGCACGAATTGAAGCTGAATCTATGGCAGAAGCTGCTGTTTCTACACATAATGCTTTAGTAGCTGAGGTCGAACAGGATATCAATGCAAGTTTTGAGAAGGAGCTTTTGTTTGAGAGGGAAAAAGTTGATGCAGTCGAGAAGTTGGCAGAAGAGGCAAAGCATGAGTTAGAGAGGCTAAGAGCTGAGAGGGAAGCAGATAGTATTGCCTTGATGAAGGAGCGTGCTGCTATTGAATCAGAAATGGAGGTTCTTTCAAGATTAAGGCGTGAATTGGAGGAGCAGATGCATAGCCTTATGACTAACAAGGTAGAGGTTTCATATGAGAAAGAAAGGATTAGCAAGCTACAGAAAGAAGCAGAGAATGAAAAACAAGAGATTTCCAGGTTGCAGTATGAGCTGGAGGTCGAGCGGAAAGCCTTGTCTATGGCCAGGTTAGAAAGTGGTTATATTTTCATGAGAAAGATGCAGGTAGTTAGTATTTTGATTTGTATTTATGGTTGCCCCCTCTTAAATTGCCCAAATGTTCAGTTGGGGAGTACCTAATTTTAGCTCTCTTGAGTGTCAATGTTGTTTTAAATGCTTGATTAATGAAAGGTGTATTCAATCAGGTCATGGGCTGAGGACGAGGCGAAAAGAGCAAGGGAACAGGCAAAAGCCCTTGAAGAGGCTAGAGATCGCTGGGAAAGGCAGGGAATCAAGGTGGTTGTGGACAGTGACCTCCGAGAAGAGAGTTCTTCTGCAGTGACATGGGTCACTGCCGGAAAGCAAGTCTCAGTTGAAGGAACGGTGAGCAGGGGTGAGAAATTGGTGAGAAAACTCAAGCTAATGGCAGAGAATGTAATGGGGAAATCAAGGCAAGTGATTAACAAGGTCATACAGAAGATATGCTCCATAGTTTCAATTCTTAAAGAGTGGGTCTCTCGGGCCGGTGCCAAGGGCATAGAAGTTCAAAATAGCACCCTATTGAAAGTGAGGGGATCGGTGGAACAATTGCAGCAAAGCACAACAGATTTTAGTAGGAGCATCAAGGAGAAGGCCAGAGGATCAATGCAGGAGCTGCAGCAAAGCTCGGCAGGCCTTAGTTTTTCTCTTAAGGAAGGTGCAAAGCGAGTAGCTGAAGACTGTAGGGAAGGAGTGGAAAAGCTATCCCAGAAGTTCAAATCATGAACTCATCATCCACCATCAAAGCCTTTTTTTTGTCTTCAATGTTCAAGAATTTTGGCGGCAATTAATTAGTTGTCTGCGTAAGAAAACATGGGTGTAATATTTCATTGTAAAAGTAATTACCCTCGATGTGAACGGGGGGATCTTTGTTATTTTATACATATATAAAATAAAACGAACGATTACATTTCTGAGGCAGCTAGTATGAAGTTAAATTTAGTGAGAGATGTAAGTTAAAAGTTCATTAGGTTAGACAAACAACGCATGCACTTAGTTTGTCTTTTCATAAAAAAACTCTTAGAAGTTATGTCATTGTACAGACTATATATAAAAGGAGGGTTGGGACTTTGGCAAAAGTAAGCTTTACAGTTCAAAAAAATAAAATAAAAAGAACAGAAAAGGCAGGATCCAGCCTTGTGGAGATGGCAACAGAATTCAACGTGGGATTGGTGGTAAGCCATTTGGTTCCGCTTAATTGAGTTTTCGAGTTCGAGTCCTTGTGTACGCACAAAATCCCCATTGAAAAACTCTCCTACCATAATCAGGTGCACGACTTGGGTCAAATCAGGATTAGTTGGGACAAAGTTCTGAATACCGTCATGGCACTTCAATTAAAATACTTGGAGGTTGCCATCAAGAGGGTGTTGGATTATAACATCCTCCACCTAAGTAGACAAAGAAGGTTTTTTTTTTTGCTGCTATTAGTTAAGACTTTATATTTTTGTGATTCACTATTATTTTATCTTATAAGTATATTATTTTATGTTGACGTGTAGGAATTACACCCGCAATGAACGTAGCAGTGTAGAAGAGATTTCATCTTTTCATCCATTACATCATCCTGTCTTCTACTTTTAGAACTTTGAATGGCTTCCGGAAAAGTGGAAGGAACATCATCGGTGATTGGAAATGCATAAGTCATCGTCTCAATAAGATGTTCCGGTATTCAAATTTCTTGTCTTGGTTTTCTTACGGTAATTAGCTCCAATTGCTAGTCACTAATGATGCTTTTAGTTGGAAATACTATGGTCAAACTCCACTTGCTATGAAATAACATCAGCTCCACTTGGATTTACAATAGTTTTATAAAAAAAACGTTCTTTTGTTTCAGTGGGGAAAAAACTAAAACGTTGACTTAGGGTGGGTTGTGTAAGTAATCGGGCATGCAAACTTGATAATCAAAAAGCAGCGGAAAGATCCGGTACTCATGGAGGATCCAAGTGAAGCTAACTAAACCGAATAACAATTTTTCGTACCTTGCTTGGTTGAGGTCTTTCACCCAACTGTAGTGTAGAATCAGCAAGAACCCGACAAGAAATCCGGCTCCTCTACGGTATCCACACGAACCGTCGATGTCCAGCTAGCAATCGTCTCACGATCACCAACCCGAGCACCCCCAAACCGCAGTGCTAGCTGCAGAAAACCAAGAGCTAGAACTTGTATTTGATGTGTTTTCTTTCTTTCTCAAAGAAAGGGGTGTGTGTGTGTGTTCTTACAAGTCTGAAGAACTCTCTCAAGTCACAAAACCAGAATGAAAGAACTCACAAGCATAATGTGATTATGCATCCACTATTCTCACTCAACAAAAGCATGAGACAATGGCTAACACCCTTGGCCCATCATGATTAAGATTCCACCATTATCAAGTCTAATAATGTCTCCACTTTGCATTAATGGAATTACACATCACAAGGCATCTAATCTGGTTCAATAATTCAAACAATTAGTGAACCAAAGCAATCCAAAACGACCCTGGTCTAACCACGGTCCAACCATATTCCAACTACCTAGTCGAACCACGGTCCAACCATGGTTCAACTACCAGCTCGAATCAACAGTTCTAAGTGTGTGACCCTGTAGGCACTTGTAACGTTTGGCAATAATTGTAAAATCTCATTTTACAATTATAAACAATGAGTGGTGTCTAGCAATACATCATTGCTACCCAAACGACAAGATTAGTACTGATTCATTATGCCTCGGAACATGTCATCGTCCTTTCGTCACATTATCAAGATTAAACACGAGACATGGAATAAGTCAATCTCGTATATGTTTAATCTAATTTTCTTGATCCCCGAGTTAACTGTGTAAGACGGATACTAATGATATCACCATATCACATAATCCGAGCATGGCCATGCATTTACAGTTCAACTCTATCAAGAGGCCCATCTGATAATATATACCCGTTATAAGGGTTGGACGAATCCCATCTTGATCATACAAAACCCACTACACATTATATCATATACCCAATGATTACACTAAGGTCTACTCAGTTACGAATAGCCAAGAGTAATATCAAAGTATATGGCTCACATGTTGGGAACCTTGATGATCTCAGGTCTAAGGACAATACATATAAGGACCACTAATGACAATCATATAACGTTCCATGTAGTGTTCTTATGTTGGGTCGGTCCAGTCCATAAGTTCTCTAACTTGTACCCGTATGTAGAATTCATATCTCATATAATTCTCAACATACGCTAGTCTTAATTTATTATTACAACCCATCCATAATAATAATCGACTAGGGACATTTAAGAATATAAAATATTCTAGGGTTATAAATATGTGCAAGCGTTATCTCATAAACATATTTATTGGAATAGCCTTAATGTATATACATGACTACATACAATCATCCATTGATTGGCTTTTGGGCATATTACACTAACAATCTCCCACTTGCACTAAAGCCAATCATCCATGTATCTAATACCAGTGGATGTAGCATGACCATCATACTTTCGCTGTGTGAGAGGCTTAGTCAATGGATCTGCTACATTGTTCCCAGAAGGAACTATGCACAGCCTCAATTGTAGAGTCGACAACTGTTTCTTGCTTGGAACTCTTCCAGCAAACAGCACTACCTCCAAGACAAAACACATAACCTGATTACGATCTAAAGTCATCCTTGTCAGTTTGGAAGCTAGCATCTGTGTAACCCTTTACAACAAGCTCATCAACGCTTCCATATACAAGGAATGCATCCTTAGTCCTTCTCAAGTACTTAAGGATGTTCTTAACCGCTGTCTAGTGACTTTCATCGGGATCAGATTGGTATCTGCTTGTGACACTTAATGCATATGCGACATCCGGTCGAGTACATAGCATGGCATACATGATAGATCCTATTGCTGATGCATAAGGAATCTTACTCATCCGCTCTCCTTAGATGTACTAGGACATTGATTCTTTGAGAGAGATACGCCATGTGACATGGGCAAGAAACCTTTCTTGGAATCTTGCATGCTAAACCTCTTTAGCACCTTGTCAATATATGTACTTTGACTTAGCCAAAGAAGCCTTTTGGATCTATCTCTATAGATCTTTATACATAGCACGTAGGCAGCTTCTCCTAAGTCCTTCATTGAGAAATTCTTTCCTAACCAAGTCTTTACAGACTGTAGTGTTGGAATATCATTCCCAATGAGAAGAATGTCATCAATATACAATAACAAGAAAATGACAGTGCTCCCACTAACCTTCTTGTAAACACATGGCTCATCTTCATTTTTAATTAAACCAAACTGTTTGAATACTTCATCAAAATGAAGATTCCAACTCCTAGAAGCTTGCTTTATTCCATAAATGGATCTTTGCAACTTGCATACCATATTAGCATTCTCTGGAGTGACAAAACCTTCAGGTTGTGTCATGTACACATCTTCTAAAAGTTTTCCATTAAGGAAAGCAGTTTTGACATCCATTTGCCATATCTCATAATCATGGTATGCTGCTATAGCCAATAGAATCCGGATGGATTTAACCATGGCAACTGGTGAGAAAGTTTCATCATAGTCAATACCATGAACTTGTTTAAAACCTTTCACAACCAATCGCCCTTTAAAGGTAATCACATTACCATCCATGTCGGTTTTTTTCTTAAAGACCCACTTGCACCCAATAGGTTTTACCCCTTCAGGTGGATCAACCAAGGTCCATACCTTGTTTTCATACATGGATTCCATCTCCGAATTCATGGCTTCTAGCCACTTCTTAGAGTCTGGACCCGTAATAGCCTGCTGATAGGAAGTGGGCTCATCCTCTTCTATGAGCATCACGTCTCCAGTATGAGTCATAAGAAATCCATATCTCTCAGGCTCATACCGAGTCCTATCAGACCTACGTAGTCCTTGTGTTACAGGCACAGGTTTTTCACCCACAACATCTTATGGTTCCTGTCCTTGTTCTATCTCAGCCTCTATACTTCGAACTTCTTCGAGTTCTATTTTCCTCCCACTGATTTTTCTAGAAATAAATTCTCTTTCTAGAAAAATAGCAGTACGAGCAACAAACACTTTTTGCTCTATGGGATTATAGAAATAATATCCTTTAGTTTCCTTAGGATATCCAACAAAGAGGCACTTGACGGATTTAGGGCCGAGTTTATCTGATGCTTCTTGTCTCACGAAAGCCTCACAACCCCAGATCCTCATAAAAGACAAATTGGGACGCTTCCCTGTCCATATCTCATATGGAGACTTTTTAACCGATTTAGATGGAACACAGTTAAGTGTAAATGCAGCACTTAATAATGCATGTCCCCAAAATGAAGAAAGAAGGTTAGCTTGACTCATCATAGATCGAATCATATCTAATAAAGTTCTATTCCTCCTTTCAGATACACCATTCCATTGAGGCGTACCTGGTGGAGTAAGCTGTGATACAATACCACATTGCTTTAGATGATCAAGAAAATCTCGGTCTAAGTATTCACATCCTCGATCAGATCGAAGCATTTTAATACTCTTACCGAGTTGATTCTGTACTTCACTCTTGAGTTCTTTGAACTTTTCAAAGGATTCTGACTTATGTTTCATAAGATGCACATAGCCATATCTACTGTAATCATCAGTAAATGTAATGAAGTACTGAAAATTACCTCTAGCCTGTGTTGACATAGGTCCACATACATCAAAATGTATAAGACCTAACAAGTCCGAAGCTCTTTCACCTTTACCAGCAAAAGGAGCCTTCGTCATTTTGCCTAATAAACATGACTCACATGTCTCATATGATTCAAAATCAAATGAGTTTAAAAGTCCATCTTTATGGAGTTTAGAAATACGAGTCTCATTTATATGGCCCAATCGACAATGCCAGAGATAGGTTTCATTAGAATCGTTTAATCTAACCTTCTTCGTATTAATGATATAGATTGGTGTTTCTAGGTTTAGAACGTACAAACTATTGCTCAAATATGCACCACCATAATAAATATCATTCAAGTAAATGGAACAACAATTGTTCTTTATTATGAATGAAAAACCCTTCTTGTCCAGACAAGAGACAGAAATCAAATTCCTGCTCATAGTAGGTACATAATAGCAATCATCAAGTTCCCAAACCAAACCACTCGGTAAAGGTAGATGGTAAGTCCCTTACTGCTAATGCAGCAACTCTTGCTCCATTTCCAATGCGCAGGTCTATCTCTCCCTTTGCTAATCTTCTACTCTTTCTCAGTTCCTGCACATTTACACAAATGTGAGAACCACATCCGGTATCTAATACCCATGATGCAGAGATAGAGATATTAGCTCCTATAACAAAAATACATGAAGTGGAAGTCTTACTTCCCTTCTGTTTCTTCACCTCTTCAAGGTAAACAGGGCAGTTACGTTTCCAATGGCCAGGTTTGTTCCAATGGAAACATTGTCCTTCCTTTGCAATACCACCTTTGGGCTTCAGCACATGGGAACAAGAAGATGCACATGCACCAAACTTTTTGGCACATTTATTCTTCTTGTAAAACTTGGCTTTACCCTTTCCTTTGCCTTTTCCAACCATCATAATGCTGTTGGATTTTTTTGCCTTCATTTGTTGTTCAACTATTCCTAATAGGTTAAGCAACTCAGACAAAGATTTGTCAAGATGATTCATATTGAAATTCATGACAAATTGGCTGTAACTATCCGGCAACGATTGCAGGACTAGATCAACAGCCAACTCCTTTTGTAAAGGAAAACCTAGACCCTCAAGGCTCTCAATGTATCCAATCATTTTAAGCACATGAGGTCTCACCGGTGATGACTCAGCCATCTTGCATTGGAACAATGCCTTAGAGGTCTCATACCTCTCATGCCTTGCTTGCTCTTCAAAAAGCATTTTCAGGTGTTCGATCATATCAAATGCACCCAAGTTCTCATGTTGCTTCTGAAGCTCAGAGTCCATGTTAACAAGCATAAGGCATGCAACATCCAATGCATCGTCAACATGCTTCTTGTAAGCATCTCTTTCCGCCCTAGGAGCATTAGGCGCCGGTTCATTTGGAACGGGCCCTTCAAGGACATACAACTTCTTTTCTTGTTTGAGAACTATCCTCAAATTGCGATGCCACTTTAGGAAGTTATTCCCATTCAGCTTTTCCTTCTCAAGGACCGATCGCAGAGATTGTGTACTAGTGTTTTGTGCCATGATAACTCTACAACATTGATCAAATCACACAAATAAGAGTCATGTATACATAAATCATTTAACAAGGAATTCTATTAAATGATGCTCCTACTACATAAATCAAGATAATTATGAGTAGGCCAAGATCCATATTTCACTACAAGATAAGTCAGCTTTGGCTGATCACTTATATCATAGTTATTTAGGTAGACAACTCTTGTCAATTACATCTCATGTAACTCTTGGATAGTTGAGTGAACAACACTTGTTCTTGTCTATCTCATAGACTTAGCTCAACTCCTTGCCTCTAAGTCCTCAATCCTATTGAGATGACCTAGTTAAGTTCAACCCATAACAAGCAGTTCGGATATTACAACTATCCCGTTGCACCTTGCTAGGATAAATATTGGCACCTTGCTTTGGCAAAACCTACCAAGTATTGATCTAAGCAATGATGAGTGCTTGTCATGGAAGGCAACACAAGAGGAACTTAATATTTATATCAACATATTATTCCTATACATCATATGCATGTTCTTGATAAATCATATATTGATGTTTTGTAAATTTGGAAACCAAAAATACATAAGAACATCGATGTCTAACTTTGAACATCGATGTTTTTGAGAATCTGATTCTCCCAACTACTTGGCAGTGTTCAAGAACATCGATGTTTAACTCTTAAACATCGATGTCTGGCTCTTGAACATTGATGTTTAACTCTTAAACATCAATGTTTGAGAATTCTGAAACTTGTAACCTTTCGGCAGAGCCCATGAACATCGATGTTTAAAACATGAACATCGATGCTTTTGAGAATCTGGAACTCCAAACTATTTGGCAGAACTCAAGAACATCGATGTTTAACTTGTGAACATCGATGTCTTGAAGTTTCTGGAAGTTCAAGGTTTCTGGCAGTAGTTTTAAACATCGATGTCTAACTTTTAAACATCGATGTTTGAGGATTCTAGAATCTCAAACTGATTTGGCAGTGCTCCAGAACATCGATGTTTAACTCTTGAACATCGATGTTTTGAGTGTTCTGACAAGGCCAATCGTCATGAGAACATCGATGTTTTGAGTGTTCTGCCAAGGCCAATCGTCATGAGAACATCAATGTTTAACTCTTGAACATCGATGTTTTTGAGATTCTGCCAAAGCCAATCTTCATTAGAACATCGATGTTTGTCACCCAACATCGATGTTTGGAGGATCCGGCCAAGGCAAAACTCATGTGAACATCGATGTTTGTCTCACAAACATCGATGTTTTGGCCTTGCTGTACTAGAACGACAATCATTCCATACAAAAACTGGCAATCGATTTTTCCTTGTCGAACTCATTCGACTTACTGCCATAAACACCATGATTGATATCACGTACCAATCAAGCATTCATTGTCAAAACACTTTTGACAAACACCAACCTAAACATGTATCATGTATACAAAATTGAAATTCAACATATCATATATGCAAATGAATTCAGCATATCACATATACTAAGATGAACATTTAATTCGGTTTAGCGTTTCACAAGAGGCACCGCTACCACTGTAAGTAACCAACCATGCAAACTTTACAATCAAAATACAGCGGAAAGACCCGGTACTCATGGAGGATCCAAGTGAAGCTAACTAAACCGAATAACAATTTTTCGTACCTTGCTTGGTTGAGGTCTTTCACCCAACTGTAGTGTAGAATCAGCAAGAACCCGACAAGAAATCCGGCTCCTCTACGGTATCCACACGAACCGTCGATGTCCAGCTAGTAATTATCTCACGATCACCAACCCGAGCACCCCCGAACCGCAGTGCTAGCTGCAGAAAACCGAGAGCTAGAACTTGTATTTGATGTGTTTTCTTTCTTCCTCAAAGAAAGGGGTGTGTGTGTGTGTGTGTTCTTACAAGTCTGAAGAACTCTCTCAAGTCACAAAACCAGAATGAAAGAACTCACAAGCATAATCTGATTATGCATACACTATTCCCACTCAACAAAAGCATGAGACAATGGCCAACACCCTTGGCCCATCATGATTAAGATTCCACCATTATCAAGTCTAATAATGTCTCCACTTTGCATTAATGGAATTACACATCACAAGGCATCTAATCTGGTTCAATAATTCAGACAATTAGTGAACCAAATCAATCCAAAACGACCCTGGTCTAACCACAGTCCAACCATATTCCAACTACCTAGTCGAACCATGGTTCAACCACCAGCTCGAATCAACAGTTCTAAGTGTGTGACCCTGTAGGCACTTGTAACGTTTGGCAATAATTGTAAAATCTCATTTTACAATTATAAACAATGAGCGGTGTCTAACAACACATCATTGCTACCCAAACGGCAAGATTAGTACTGATTCATTATGCCTCGGAACATGTCATCGTCCTTTCGTCACATTATCAAGATTAAACACGAGACATGGAATAAGTCAATCTCGTATATGTTTAATCTAATTTTCTTGATCCCCGAGTTAACTGTGTAAGACGGATACTAATGATATCACCATATCACATAATCCGAGCATGGCCATGGATTTACAGTTCAACTCTATCAAGAGGCCCATCTGATAATATATACCCGTTATAAGGGTTGGACGAATCCCATCTTGATCATACAAAACCCACTACACAATATATCATATATCCAATGATTACACTAAGGTCTACTCAGTTACGAATAGCCAAGAGTAATATCAAAGTATATGACTCACATGTTGGGAACCTTGATGATCTCAGGTCTAAGGACAATACATATAAGAACCACTAATGACAATCATATAACGTTCCATGTAGTGTTCGTATGTTGGGTCGGTCCAGTCCACAAGTTCTCTAACTTGTACCCGTATGTAGAATTCATATCTCATATAATTCTCAACATAGACTAGTCTTAATTTATTATTACAACCCATCCATAATAATAATCGACTAGGGACATTTAAGAATATAAAATATTCTAGGGTTATAAATATGTGCAAGCGTTTATCTCATAAACATATTTATTGGAATAACCTTAATGTATATACTTGACTACATACAATCATCCATTGATTGGCTTTTGGGCATATTACCCTAACAGGTTGACCGCGCCTAAGCTTAAAACGGTGTCGTTTTGGGCTCGGGCGGGGTAATCCCTAACCCTCCTCTTTCTTTCCCTCTTTTCCTTCTCTCTCCCTCTCTTTTCTTTTCGATTTTCTGCCACTCCGACCTCTCTTCCTCATCTTCTCTCTCTCTTTCTCAAACCTCTTCTCCTCCACAATGCAACACCGTCACCGCTGCTGCTGAGAGGGAAGGAATTCGGGGCTTACAAATTGTTATGATTGTAATAGTGAGTGACGGGTCACGCATAGTTAGACGACTGGTCATGTGTTTGTATCAGAGTTGTAACTGATTGTCAATAAGCTTGTACACGTGGCTCGCCACTACTGGATCTTGCATAACGACTACTGATATAACCGTTGCAAGTTTGTTACAGATCATTCATTGATGAAATAAGAAAAACAGAAACTCTCTTCCTTCTCCATTTCTCTCTCAACAAAATTCTCTTTTCTCTCTTTCTCTTCCTAAATCTTCTTAGTACCAGCTTGGTACATAACAATTAGTAGCGGAGCAGCAGATCTTGTGGCGGCTACCATGGTTGCTAACAATCGCCTGGGTAACGTTGAAGAGCAAGTAAAGATTCTAGAGAAGACTCTCACGGAGGTCCAGATGGCGGCGGAATCTCACCGGCAAGATGTTCTCATGGAGGTCCGGGCAGAGATGCGGCTTCAGATGGACTCTTTGCGAGAAATGCTCTCCGCGATCGCTGCTCGGGAACCTTCGCCGAAACCGCCACGTCCGGGTGTGGTTGATTTGGAGGATCCTAGAATCTTACCTCCACCAGTGGCGGCGACGCCATCTGCACCGATTAATGGTAACTCTGATAACTCTAATCTTGCTATGGTTAGTTCTGTTGCAAAATCTGTTGAGGTTAGTACTCATATGGCTAAGGTTGGGGTTGTTCCTGCTTCGGATAAAACTGGTGATAAAGCAGTGACGGGGGGAACCAGTGTTGTTGATGAATTTTCTCCTAAATTACCCAAATTAAAGCTTTTACCTTTTTTCTGGAGAAAACCCTAGGGGTTGGTTAAAGAAGAGTACTCGGTATTTTGATCTCTACAAAATAGCCGATCACCGGAAGTTAGAATTAGCCTCTATGTATTTGGATGGTAAAGCAGACCTCTGGTTTCATGGTTTCTTGGCTGAAAAACCACTGCTTACTTGGAGTGAGTTTTCAGAGGCAATCTGTACTCGTTTTGGAATGAGTGAATACCTTGATGTGATGGAAGAGTTTAAACTACTTCGTCAACATGGTTCTGTTATGGAGTACCAGGAGAAGTTTGAGTCCTTGAAGTCATTGTTGTTGGATATGAATGCTTCATTCACAGAGCAGGAGTACTTGCCTTTTTTCCTTACTGTATTGAAGGATGACCTGCGTCCATGGGTCAAGATTCTTAATCCAACAACTTTAGTTGAAGCTTTCAAACAGGAAAAGGTGCAGGAATTGTCCCTACATTTGATGCAACGCCAACCAACAAGAACTCCAGCTTACTATGTAACCAGTCCACGTGAAGACGGTGCTAAGAGTTCTAACTCTCGAGCATTAATGTGGCGGAATTCTGATGTTGCCACAACCAGTTCAGCCCCATCGAAAGCACTCACAATCAGACCTTCTGATCAAACCAGACAATCTCTCTTGGAGCATCGCAGAAGGGCAGGCTTATGCTTCAAATGTGGTGACAAGTACTCTCCTGGTCATCAATGCAAAGTTCGTCTTCTGCATTGCATTGAGACCTCTGATGATTTTGCATTCATGGATAATGATGTACCTATTCTGGATGAAGAACCATTAGATACCCCTACCCAAGATGAATCTAGCCTGTTGCATACCTTATCTAATGGTGTTGGCATTCTGAAGATCGATGGTGATTATCATGGCAGGCAACTGTTGATTATGGCGGACAGTGGGAGTACACTTAGTTACTTTAGCAGTAAAGTAGCTAAGGAACTCAATGTTCCTATGCATCATGCTACCCCATTATCAGTAATGGTGGCAAATGGCCAACGCATGACTAGTACTTTTGTTTGCAAAAATTTTAATTGGATGATGCAGGGTACTACCTTTTCTGGTGATTTGCGCATACTGGACTTGACTAGTTGTGATATGGTCCTCGGTGTTGATTGGCTATTACTTTTCAGCCCTGTTTTCTTCAACTGGAAGCATTCCAAATTGTCTCTAACTAAAGGTGTGTAAGTATCCGGGCATGCAAACTTGACAATCAAGAGCAGCGGAAAGACCCGAAAACCTTGGAGGATCCAAGTGAAGCAACTAAATCGAACAACAAAAATGAACATACCTGAAACGGTTAGGATCTTTCACCTAACTGAAGAACCGAATCAGCTAGAGCCGGAAGGATATCCTGCTCCTCTACGGTATCCACACGAACCGTCAATCACAGGCCGGAATCGTCTCACGATCTCCAACCCCGAGCACTCCCGAACCGTGGTGCTAGCTACGGATTTCCGGGAGCTTAATCTTGTGGTTTTGTGTTCTTCTTTCTTTCTCAAAGAAAGGAAGTGTTTGTGTGTGTTCTTGCTGGTCTGAAAAACACTCTCAAGGCTCTCAAAACCAGAATGCAATTAGCCAAAAACCCAAAGCATAATCTAATTATGCCACTCAATTAGTGCTTATGGTAATGGCCAACATAATGGCCCATCACGATTAAGATACCCATTATCTTGTCTACCACTAAGCACTAATGGGATTACACATCACAAGAAATCAGGTTTGGCTCAATAATTCTGAAAATTATTGGATCAAACCAGCCCAAAACGACCCTGGTCCAACCATGGTCCAACCACAGTCCAACTATGGTCCAACCACACCTGGTCGAACCATAGTCCAACCACGGTTCAACCACCTGCTCGAATCAACGATTCTAAGTGTGTGACCCTGTAGGCACTTGTAACATCCAACAATAATTGCAAAATTTCATTTTACAATTATAAGCAAAGAGCGGCGTCTAGCAACACATCATTGCTACCCGAACGACAAGATCAGTACTGATTCATATGCCTCGCAAACATGTCATCGTCCCTTCGTCCCATTATCAAGACTAAACACTAGACATGGAATATTTCAATTTCGCATATGTTCATTCTCGGTTTCTTGATCCTCGAGTTAACCGCATAAAACGGATACCTATGATATCACCATATCATAATCCAAGCATGGCCATGCATTTCCGGTTCAACTCTATCAAGAAACCATCCGATAATATACCCGTTATATGGATTGGATGAATCCCCTCTGGATCATACAAAACCCACTACACATTTATCATATACCCAATGATTACCCTTAAGTCCACCCAGTTACGGATGACTAGGAATAATATCAAAGTATATGACTTACATGTTGGGAACCTTGATGATCTCAGGTCTAAGGACAATACATATAAGAACCACTAATGACAATCATATAACGTTCCATGTAGGGTTCTTATGTGGGTCGGTCCAGTCCACAAGTTCTCTAACTTGTACCCGTATGTAGAATTCATATCACATATAAATTCTCAACATACGCTAGTCTTAATTTATTATTACAACCCATCCATAATAATAATCGACTAGGGACATTTATGAATATGAAATATTCTAGGGTTATAAATATGTACAACCGTTTATCTCATAAATGATATTTATTGGAATAACCTTAATGTGTATACATGACTACAAAAAATCATCCATTGATTGGCTTTTGGGCATATTACACTAACAATCTCCCACTTGCACTAAAGCCAATCATAAATGTATCTAATACCAATGAATACAGCATGACCATCATGCTTTCGCTGTGTGAGAGACTTAGTCAACGGGTCTGTTACATTGTTCTCAGAAGGAACTTTGCACAACCACAGTTGTAGAGTCGGTAACTGTTCCCTACTTGGAACTCTTCCATCATACAATACCACCTCCAAGACAAAAGCACATAACCTGACTGCGATCTAAAATCATCCCTATCGGTTTGGAAGCTAGCATCTGTGTAATCCTTTACAACAAGCTCATCAATGCTTCCGTAAACCAGGAATGCATCCTTTAGTCCTTCTCAAGTACTTAAGGATGTTCTTAACCGCTATCCAGTGACTCTCACCGGGATCAGCTTGGTATCTGCTTGTGACACTCAAAGCATAAGCGACATCCGGTTGAGTACATAGCATGGCATACATGATAGATCCTATTGCTGATGCATAAGGAATCTTGCTCATCCGCTCTCCTTAGATGTACTAGGACATTGATTCTTTGAGAGAGATACGCCATGTGACATGGGCAAGAATCCTTTCTTGGAATCTTACATGCTAAACCTCTTTAGCACCTTGTCAATATACGTACTTTGACTTAGCCCGAGAAGCGTTTTGGATCTATCTCTATAGATCTTTATACCTAATATTTAGGCAACTTCTCCTAAGTCCTTCATCGAGAAATTTTCCTAACCAAGCCTTTACAGACTGTAGTGTCGGAATGTCATTCCCAATGAGTAGGATGTCATCAACATACAACAACAAGAAAATAATAGTGCTCCCACTAACCTTCCTGTAAATACATGGTTCATCTTCGTTCTTAATGAAACCAAACTCTTTGGTCACATTATTAAAACAAAGATTCCAACTCCTAGAAGCTTGCTTCAATCCAAAAAGGATTTCTGCAACTTGCATACTATATTGGCATTCTCTAGATCGACAAAACCTTCAGGTTGTGTCATGTACACATCCTCTAAAAATTTTCCATTTATGAAAGCGGTTTTGACATCCATCTGCCATATCTCATAATCATGGTATGCCGCTATTTCCAACAGAATCCGGATGGATTTAACCATGGCAACTGGCGAGAAAGTTTCATCATAGTCTATACCATGAACTTGTTTAAAACCTTTCGCAACCAATCGCCCTTTATAGGTAATCACATTACCATCCATGTCGGTCTTTTTCTTAAAGACTCACTTGCACCCTATGGGTTTTACCCCTTCAAATGGATCAACCAAGGTCCATACCTTGTTTTGATACATGGATTCCATTTCCGAATTCATGGCTTCTAGCCACTTCTTGGAGTCCGGACCCGTAATGGCCTGCTGATAGGAAGTGGACTCATCCTCATCTATGAGCATCACGTCTCTAGTATGAGTCATGAGAAATCCATATCTCTTAGGCTCATACTGAATCCTATCCGACCTACACGGTCCATGTATTACAGGTACAGGATTCTCATCCACAACACCTTGTGGTTCCTGTCCTTGTTCCATCTCAGCCTCTAGATCTCGAACTTCTTCGAGTTCTATTTTCCTCCCACTGATTCTTCTAGAAATAAATTATCTTTCTAGAAAAATAGTAGTCCGAGCAACAAACACTTTGTGGTCGGTGGGATTATAGAAATAATACCTTTTAGTTTCCTTAGGGTATCCTACAAAGAGGCACTTGTCGGATTTAGGGCCGATTTTATCTGATGCTTCACATCTCACGTAAGCCTCACAACCCCAAATTCTCAAAAAAGACAAATTGGGACGCTTCCCACTCCATATCTCATATGATGTCTTTTCGACAGATTTAGATGAAACACGGTTAAGTGTAGATGCAGCACTCAGTAATGCATGTCCCCAAAATGAAGAAGGAAGGTCAGCTTGACTCATCATCGAACGAACCATGTCTAACAAGGTTCTATTCCTCCTTTCGGATACACCTTTCCATCTAGGCGTGCCCGGTGGAGTGAGTTGTGATACTATACCACAACCCTTTAGATGATCAAGAAACTCTTGGTCTAAGTATTCACCTCCTCGATCTGATCGAAGCATTTTAATACTTTTCCGGAGTTGATTCTGTACTTCATTCTAGAATTCTTTGAACTTTTCAAAGGATTCTGACTTGTGTTTCATTAGATACACATAGCCATATCTACTGAAATCATCAGTAAATGTAATGAAATATTGAAATCCACCTTTAGCTTGTGTCGACATCGGTCCACATACATCACTATGTATAAGACCTAACAAGTCCGAAGCCCTTTCACCTTTTACCAGCAAAAGGAGTCTTCGTCATCTTGCCTAACAAACATGACTCACATGTCTCAAATGATTCAAAATCAAATGAGTCTAAAAGTCCATCTTTATGGAGTTTATGTTAGTAATATGCCCAAAAGCCAATCATGGATGATTATTTGTAGTCATGTATACGCACTGAGGTTATTCCAATAAGTATCGTTTATGAGATAAACGCTTGCACATACTTATAACCCTAGAATATTTCATATTCTTAAATGTCACTAGTCGATTATTATTACGGATAGGTTGTAATAATAAATTAAGACTAGCGTATGTTGAGAATTGCATATGTGATATGAATTCTACATACGGGTACAAGTTGGAGAACTTGTGGACTGGACCGACCCACATAAGAACTCTACATGGAACGTTATATGTATGCCATTAGTGGTTCTTATAGATGTAATTGTCCTTCGACCTGAGATCGTCAAGGTATCCAACATATGAATCATGTACTTTGATATTATTCCTAGTCATCCGTAACTGGGTGGACATAAGGGTAATCATTGGGTACATGCTGAGTATGTAGTGGGTTTTGATTGATCAAGAGGGGATTCGTCCGACCCATATAACGGGTATATTATCGGATGGTTTCTTGATAGAGTTGAACTGTTAAATGCATGGCCATGCTCGGATTAGGTGATATGGTTATATCACAAGTATCCGTTTTATACAGTTAACTCGGGGATCAAGAAACATAGATTAAACATATACGAGATTGACATATTCCATGTCTCGTGTTTGATCTAGATAATGGGACGAAGGGACGATGACATATTCCGAGGCATAGAGAATCAGTACTGATCTTGTCGTTCGGGTAGCAATGATGTGTTGCTAGACGCCGCTCTTTGTTTATAATTGTAAAATGGGATTTTACAATTATTACCGGACATTACAAGTGCCTACAGGGTCACACACATAGAATCGTTGATTCGAGCCGATGGTTGAACCGTGGTTGGACCATGGTTGGACCGGGTGTGGTTGGACCGTGGTTGGACCGTGGTTGGACCGTGATTGAACCATGGTCGTTTTGGGGTCAATAATTATTAGAATTATTGACCAGACATTAGTGGTGTGATGTGTTGTTTATGTTTGGTGCAGACATTATCATGTTGTGACATGATTAAGGTGGGAGAGGGGCCAACATGTTGGCCACCATTATCTCTTTTGGCCTTATACTTTGTGTGAGTGAAAGGAGGCTTAATGATCTGATCTCTTCCTCTCCCTCTCACGTTCTGCTCCTGCACATTCAGAGAAAAACACTCTCCCCTTGGTTTTCTTCTTCTTTGTGAAAGAAGGATGAACACCAAAAAAACACCACAACCATACATGCTTCCGATTTACTGCTGCTAGCACCCAGTCCGAGAGTGCTCGAGGTTTGATTCGTAGGATGATTTCAAGCCAATCACGGTTCGTGTGGACACCGTAGAGGAGCTAGGCTGTTGTCAAGCTCTCACTGATTCTACCCAGCTATTTGGTGAAAGATCCTAATCTTCCAGGTACGAAATCTTTATTATACGGTTTATGATGCATCACTTGGTTCTTGGTTAAGTTTCCTTGTTTCTGCTGCATATTGTGCTTTTTATGAGTGTCATAATAGCTCTAGGGACACTACCAGTTTAGATATACGAGTCTCGTTTATAGGGCCCGATCGACAATGCCAAAGATAGGTTTTATTAGAATCATTCATTCTAACCTTCTTCGTATTAACATTATAGATAGGCGTTTCTTGGTTTAGAACATACAAACCATTGCTCAAATATCCACCACCATAATAAATATCATTGAAATAAATAGAACAACAATTGTTCTTTATTACAAATGAAAAACTTTTCTTGTCAAGACAAGAAACAGAAATCAAATTCCTGCTTATGATCGGTACATAACAATTGTCTAGTTCTAAACCAAACCACTCGGTAAGGTAAGATAATAAGTTCCTACGGCTAATGCAGCAACTCTTGCTCCATTTCTCACACGCAGGTCTATCTCACCCTTTTCCAATCTCCTACTCTTTCTCAGTTCCTTCACATTTACACAAATATGAGAACCACATCCGGTATCTAATACCAATGATGCAGAGATAGAGATATTAGCTTCTATAACGAAAATACCTAAAGGGGAAGTCTTACTTCCCTTCTGCTTCTTTACCTCTTCAAGGTAAACAGGCAGTTACGTTTCCAATGACCGGACTTCTTGCAATGGAAGCATTGACCTTCCTTTGCAACACCACCTTTGGGTTTCAGCACTTGTGAAGAAGATGCACCAAACTTTTTGGAAAATTTCTTCACCTTGCCCTTACCCTTTCCCTTGCTACTTCCAACCATCATAATACTGTTGGATTTGTTTGCCTTCATTTGTTGCTCAGCTGTTCTCATCATGTTGAGCAACTCAGACAAGTATTTGTCAAGATAATTCATACTGAAGTTTATGACAAATTGGCTGTAACTATCTGGCAATGATTGCAGGACTAGATCAACAGCCAACTCCTTCTGCAAAGGAAAACCAAGACCCTCAAGGCTCTCAATGTATCCAATCATTTTGAGCACATGAGGTCTTACGGGTGATGACTCAGCCATTCTGTATTGGTACAACACCTTAGAGGTCTCATACCTCTCAGGTGTTCGATCACATCGAACGCCCCCAATTTCTCATTTGCTTCTGAAGCTCAGAGTCCATGGTTATAAGCATAAGGCATGATGCATCCAATGCATCATGAAGATGCTTCTTGTAAGCATCCCTTCCTGCCCTAAAAGCACTAGGCGCCGGTTCATTTGGAACAGGCCCTTCGAGGACATACAATTTATTTTTCTTGATTGAGGACTATCCTCAAATTACGATACCATTTTAGGAAGTTATTCCCATTAAGCTTTTCCTTCTAAAGGACCGATCGCAGTGATTATTGTGATAGTGTTTTGTGCCATAGAAATTCTACAACAATGATCTACTCACACAAATAAGAGTCATGCATAAAAAATCATTTAACAAGGAATTCTATTAAATGATACTCCTACTATATAAATCAAGACAATCATATAAGTAGGCTAAGATCCACATTTCACTACTAGATAAGTCAGCTTTGGCTGATCGCTTACTTCATAGCTATTTAGGTAGACAACTCTTGTCGATTACATCTCATGTAACTCTTGGATAGTTGAGCGAACAACACTTGTTCTTGTCTATCTCATAGACATTACTCAACTCCTTGCCTCTAAGTTCTTAATCCTATTAAAATGACCTAGTTAAGTCCAAATCCAAAATAAGCAGTTCAGATATTATAATTATCCAGTCGCACCTTGCTCGGATAAACATAGGCACCTTGCTCGGATAAACATAGGCACCTTGCTTTGGCAAAACCTACCTAATGTTGATCTTAACCTTGATGAGTGCTTATCATGGAAGGCAACTAAGAACTTAATATTTACATCAACAATTGTTTCCATGCATAACAATTATGCCATCACATCTTGCTAGGATAAACATTGGCACCTTGCTTTGGCAAAACCTACCAAATGTTGATCCAAGCAATGATGAATACTTGTCAACAATTGTATCCATACATGTCATGCATGTAATTCACAAATTATATATCTCATATACAATAACTATGCATCATATGCAATATAAGCCGCTGCGCAGAGGTAGCACGGCGGTCCCGCTAGCCGGTTAGCGGGCGGGGTTAAGGGGCAGCGTCCTTGCCATGGCTCGGGGCAGAGCCCCGACCCAAAAATTATATGAACATCGATGTTTTGAGAATCTGATTCTCCCAACACCTTGGTAATGCACATGGACATCGATGTCCATTGGCCTCGGGTACTCTAGGACATCGATGTCCTGTCTTGAACATCGATGTCCTGTCATGAACATCGATGTCATTTGGCCTCTGGAACACAAGGACATCGATGTCTTGTCATGAACATCGATGTTTTGAGGCTCTGGAAGTCCAAACTATTTGGCAGAGTTCAAGAACATTGATGTTCCACTCTTGGACATCGATGTTGGAAAGTTCCGAAGGTCCATTGTCCTCTGGAACTCAAGAACATCGTTGTTCAACTCTTGGACATCGATGTTGGAAAGTTCCGAAGGTCCAAAATCTTGGCAGTAGTTTTAAACATCGATGTCTAACCTTTAAACATCGATGTTTGAGACTTCTGGAACATAAAGACATCGATGTCCTGCCATGAACATCGATGTCCATTGGTCTCTGGAATCTCAAACCAAGCTCTCAGGGCTCTTGGACATCGATGTTCGTGGGATTCTGCCAAGGCCAACCTTCATGGAACATCGATGTTATGCCGCATAACATCGATGTCCAGTGGGCTCGGCCAAGGCTAATTTCATGTGGACATCGATGTCCATCTGATGAACATTGATGTCCTGGCCCTGCTACACATGAACGACAATCGTTCCTTCCGAAAACCGACGATCGATTTTTGTTTTGTCGAACCCCTTCGACTTACTGCCAATTACTCCTTGATTGATATCACATACCAATCAAGTTCCTGTTGTCAAAACACTTTTGACACAAACCAACATCAACATATATATCACATATACATAATGAAAACAATATATCATGATCATGCTTTACCACATAGAACATATCAAACATATGCACATAAATTCAGTTTAGAACTTCACAAGAAGCTCCGCTACCACTGTAAGTATCCGGGCATGCAAACTTGACAATCAAGAGCAGCGGAAAGACCCGGAAACCTTGGAGGATCCAAGTGAAGCAACTAAATCGAACAACAAAAATGAACATACCTGAAACGGTTAGGATCTTTCACCTAACTGAAGAACCGAATCAGCTAGAGCCAGAAGGATATCCTGCTCCTCTACGGTATCCACACGAACCGGCAATCACAGGCCAGAATCGTTTCACAATCTCCAACCCCGAGCACTCCCGAACCGTGGTGCTAGCTACGAATTTCTGGGAGCTTAATCTTGTGGTTTTGTGTTCTTCTTTCTTTCTCAAAGAAAGGAAGTGTTTGTGTGTGTTCTTGATGGTCTGAAAAATACTCTCAAAGATCTCAAAACCAGAATGCAATCAGCCAAAAACCCAAAGCATAATCTAATTATGCCACTCAATTAGTGCTTATGGTAATGGCCAACATAATGGCCCATCACGATTAAGATACCCATTATCTTGTCTACCACTAAGAACTAATGGGATTACACATCACAAGCAATCAGGTTTGGCTCAACAATTCTAACAATTATTGAATCAAACCAGCCCAAAACGACCCTAGTCCAACCATAGTCCAACCACACTTGGTCGAACCATGGTCCAACCTCGGTTCAACCACCTGCTCGAATCAACGATTCTAAGTGTGTGACCCTGTAGGCACTTGTAACATCCGGCAATAATTGTAAAATCTCATTTTACAATTATAAGCAAAGAGCGGCGTCTAGCAACACATCATTGCTACCCGAACGACAAGATCAGTACTGATTCATATGCCTCGCAAACATGTCATCGTCCCTTCGTCCCATTATCAAGACTAAACACGAGACATGGAATATGTCAATCTCGTATATGTTCAATCTCGGTTTCTTGATCCTCGAGTTAACCGCATAAAACGGATACCTATGATATCACCATATCATAATCCGAGCATGGCCATGCATTTCTGGTTCAACTCTATCAAGAAACCATCCGATAATATACCCGTTACATGGGTTGGACGAATCCCCTCTGGATCATACAAAACCCACTACACATTTATCATATACCCAATGATTACCCTTAAGTCCACCCAGTTATGGATGACTAGGAATAATATCAAAGTATATGACTTACATGTTGGGAACCTTGATGATCTCAGGTCTAAGGACAATACATATAAGAACCACTAATGACAATCATATAACGTTCTATGTAGGGTTCTTATGTGGGTCGGTCCAGTCCACAAGTTCTCTAACTTGTACCCGTCTGTAGAATTCATATCACATATAAATTCTCAACATAAGCTAGTCTTAATTTATTATTACAACCCATCCATAATAATAATCGACTAGGGACATTTAAGAATATGAAATATTCTAGGGTTATAAATATGTGCAAGCGTTTATCTCATAAATGATATTTATTGGAATAACCTTATTGTGTATACATGACTACAAACAATCATCCATTGATTGGCTTTTGGGCATATTACACTAACAAGGTGATCAAGTGGTGGAACTGAGTGGTAAGATGGATTCTAGCAAAGAGCTGCAGCTGATTTCAGTGGAAGCTATTCATAAAAGTGTGCGTATTGGTGATGGAGTCGAATTTGCCCTGGTGCAACTGGATACTAATACTCAGGTAACCAATGAACCAATTCCTTCTTGCATTTCCCAATTACTATATGATTACCAAGACTTGTTTAATGAACCTACAGCCTTACCACCAAATCGCAGCCATGAACATGCTATACACTTGCAACCAAGCACAAAACCTATTAACCTCCGATCCTATAGACACAATCAAGAACAGAAAAACGAAATTGAAAAGCAAGTGTCTGATATGCTTACTTCCATAGTGATTCAACCTAGTCAAAGTCCATTTGCATCACCAGTTTTGTTGGTTAAAAAGAAAGATGGAAGCTGGCGTATGTGCATTGATTATCGCCAACTGAATGATAAAACCATCAAAAACAAGTTTCCAATTCCTATAGTTGATGATCTGCTGGATGAGTTAGGTAGTGCTCAATTCTTTACCAAAATTGACCTTCGCTCATGTTATCACCAAATCAGAATGCGAACAGAAGACATTCCAAAAACAGCCTTTCGTACACACCATGGTCATTTTGAGTTTCGTGTCATGCCATTTGGCCTTACCAATGCCCTAGCCACATTTCAAGCCCTAATGAATCACATTTTTGGCCCATACCTTCGTAAATTCGTCCTTGTTTTGTTTGATGACGTCCTCATATATAGTCCAAACCTTACTGCACATGAACACCACTTGAGGTTAGTCTTCCAGTTACTCCGGGAACAGAAACTCTTTGCCAAACGCTCCAAATGCTCTTTTGCTCAATCAAGTGTTGAGTATTTGGGCCATATCATCTCTAAAGATGGAGTTGCCACTGATCCATAGAAGACTGAAGCAATGGCAGCCTGGCCACTGCCCAAATCAATTAAAGAACTGCGATCATTCCTTGGCCTTATTGGTTATTACCGCAAGTTTGTTAAGCATTATGGGGTTATTAGTAAGCCTCTCTCAGCCATGATTAAAAAGGTCAGTTTCCATTGGAGTGTTGAAGCAGAAGACACATTTAATCAGCTCAAGCAGGCAGTCATAACAGCTCCTGTTCTCGCTTTACCTAATTTCAATCAACCATTTATACTGGAGACAGATGTTTGTGATACAGGATTTGGGGCAATTTTGATGCAAAACGGGAGGCCTTTAGCTTATTTGAGCAAAGTTGTTGGTCCTAAGAATGCAGGACTTTCCATCTATGAGAAGGAGTACTTGGCTATTCTCAAAGCAATTGATCATTGGCGCCATTATTTAGAGTGTGGTGAGTTTATCATTAAGACTGATCATGAGAGCCTTAAATTTCTGCTTGAGCAGTGAATTCATACTACCATCCAGAAGAAAGGCCTCACTAAGTTGCTGGCATTGAACTATTGAATTCAATACAGAAAGGGTAAGGAGAATGTAGTAGCTGATGCCCTTTCTAGGCACCCAAAGATATCTTCTCCAACAGCTGATTTTGGTGCAATCTCTATCATAATTCCAACATGGTTTAATGAAGTTGCAGCCAGTTATTCCAATGATGATGAGGCCAAGAAGATTATTGCTGCTTTGATGTTATTGAATGGTGCAACATCACAGGAATTTCCCTTCTTTTCAGTGAGAAATGGCATACTCAGATACAAAGATAAGTTGTATATTGGGGCTGATGATCAGTTAAGGAGACGATTAGTGGAGAATGTACATTCTTCTTCCATTGGAGGGCATAGTGGCATACAAGCTACTTATCACAGACTGAAGCAGCTCTTCTATTAGAAAGGGATGAAGAGTATGACTGAAGTAGTAGTAAAAGATTGTGATGTTTGTGCAAGGTGTAAATCAGAAAATGTTCCTTATCCAGGTTTATTACAATCCTTGCCAATTCCTTCTAATGTGTGGAGTGACATTAGCTTGGATTTTATTGAGAAATTGCCAAAATCTGGAGGAAAAGATACCATCCTGGTAGTAGTGGACAGATTCAGCAAATTTGCACACTTCATTCCTCTAACTCACCCATTCAATGCTAAGGATGTGGCAGCTGCATTTGTTAAAGAAGTATACAGGTTGTATGGACTTCCTAAGAGTACGGTTTCTGATAGAGATAAAGTCTTCACTAGTCTCTTTTGGCAAGAACTATTTCGCATATTGGGGGTCAAGTTGTTCATGAGTTCAGCCTATCACCCACAGACAGATGGTCAGACTGAAAGGTTGAATAGGTGCTTAGAAACCTACCTGAGGTGCTTCATTTCTCACCAACCAGTCCAATGGTTAAGCTGGTTACCTCTGGCAGAATGGTTGTATAATACTACCTTCCATACCTCTATTGGCATGACTCCATTCTAAGCACTCTATGGTTTCCCACCTCCACACCAAACCATCGACTCATTCAACTCCTCGGTGGCTGCTGTTGCTGACTGGGCAAGAACAGAGAGCAAATTATGAGAATGTTGAAGGAACAATTGGAAAAAGCTTGCAACCGGATGAAGTTTTTTGCTGACAAACATAGATCAGAGAGGGAATTTGCTGTTGGAGACTAGTGTATTTGAAATTACAACCATAAAAGCTGTCAGGAGGAGTCTCAAGCTCTACTCAAAGTACTATAGACCTTTTAAGGTGTTGGAGAAGATTGGAGCTGTGGCTTATAAGCTCGACTTACCTGCAAATACTCTCATCCACCCTGTATTCCATGTCTCATTACTGAAGAGGAGTCCAAAACAGGGAGCACAGATTTGCTCTAAACTTCCAATCTTGTGGGGTGATGGGCAGATGCTAGTGGAACCAATTGCTATCTTAGGCAGGAGGCTGATACCCAAAAACAATAAACCTGTGACTCAAGTCTTGATACAGTGGTCGAACCTTGCTCCAGAAGACGCAACCTGGGAAGATTTCACTTTTATTAAAGCTCAGTTCCCAGACTTTGATACCACTCTCTTTCATTAGCTCTGCTGCAGCTGTTGATAAAGTTCTATGATGAAGTTGTATTTGAACCTTTAAATGCTGAGCTGTTGTTATGATTTAGTGTTTGTTGCTTTTAATCCTTGAGGACAAGGAATTTCTTAAGCAAGGGGAGTTGTTATGATTGTAATAGTGAGTGACGGGTCACACATAGTTAGACGACTGGTCATGTGTTTGTATCAGAGTTGTAACTGATTGTCAATAAGCTTGTACACGTGGCTCGCCACTACTGGATCTTGCATAACGACTACTGATATAACCGTTGCAAGTTTGTTACAGATCATTCATTGATGAAATAAGAAAAACAGAAACTCTCTTCCTTCTCCATTTCTCTCTCAACAAAATTCTCTTTTCTCTCTTTCTCTTCCTAAATCTTCTTAGTACCAGCTTGGTACATAACCCAAATAAGCCCTCGTCCGCCGCTGCCGCCGCCTCGTCCTGGTAAGCCCTCGTCTATTCCTTTCCCTCTTTTATTCCCTTGTTTACTTTCTCGAGTTCCTTCATTAATCGGGTGCTGTGTGTTGATGTTGATTATGGCAGCGGATGTGGTTGTTGTTGATGGCGGCGTGGGTTTTGGATGGTGTTCTTGGTTGTGAGCAGTGGAGTTGTTGCGTGGTGGAGTGGTTCGCCAGCGCGTGAGTGTTGACGAATTCGGGATTTGTGTATCCTGTAAGAATCTGACACCTCAACCCCCTTTCTAATTTCGTTTTGATGCTTTTGTGGGTTCTGTGTGTTGAATTTGGTTGTCGATTGTTGGTTGCTGGGGTTGGCACAATGTTGTGGCCGATTTCTCGGTGAACTTGGTTGCTGTTCCTGCGAGGTGTGACCAGAACCGGCGAGTGCATTCTGGAACGGAATCTTCTCTGGCAGTACACGGTAATATTTCAATCAAGGGCGCAAAAAGCTCGAGATTAAAGAAACATGGACGCTATGCAAAAGCAGCTGGATGTGCTCATGGGAGCGAATTGCAACGGCGTCGTACGGGAGGTTAATCGCAAGTACTACGATCGCGACGTCTGTCGTATGTTCCTCGTCGGCCTTTGCCCCCACGAGCTATTCCAGTTAACGGTAAATAGCATATACTCCGCCTCCCTCACCCCCGATTCGTTATTGTAACGTTTCCATTAGCCCTAACTTTTTAATTTGTATGATTCTTTTGGGGGTAAATCGATCAGAAAATGGACATGGGGCCGTGCCCTAAGGTGCATTCATTGCAGCTGCGAGGAGGCGAGGGTCAAGGGTTTGGATAATTATGACAGGGAGTTGGAGGACACCATTGATAGGCTGATCATCGAGTGTGACAAGAAGATTGGGAGAGCTCTTAAGCGTCTTGAGGAAGATGATGCTAAGGCTGCTATTGCCATTTCTGTCTCCGAGGTCACTCAGGTGATGCCATAACCCTCTAAATTCTGTATCTCTGTCTGTTGTTTTTTTTTTGTTTTGAATAAAAGAGCTTTGTTTGATATTATATTTTTTTTTAATCGTAGACACTAGAGATTATTGAGCTATCAAAGCAAATCAAGGAGAAGTTGAAGGAAGCAGACAAACACGGTAATTAATTTTACAATTAGGGAAAACCAGTGAGGTTTTCTAGTGATGGATGATTTGAAAGGTTTCTCAAGTAGAAGTTGTAAGAATTCAGTAGTAATAAACCGATTATTTTGACAGTAAGAGAATGTGCTACGATTTCCCTATGAAATACTATAGACCCTCTTCTGAGAAATTTAAATGAATAGTGTCTAACCAATATGGGGTTGGTCCAAGTGGTAAGGGACTTGGTTCCGCTTAAGCAAGGTCTCAGGTTCGAGTCCTCGTGTACGCAGAAAATCCCCATTGGGAGACTCACCCACCATACCCAGGTGCGCGACGCGGGCCGACCGGATTAGTCGGGGCAAAGCTCCGGATACCGGCAGGGAAACCAAAAAATAAATGAATCGTGTCTATTATTATATTAATCTCCTGCGAGATACATACCTGCGAGATACATACAACTAGTCTTGTTGAAGGAATATAAGAAAGCGATATGGCAGTATACTGTTTGTACTGTTCCTGGCTATTGACAATAGTTTTAAATGCCTTTCTTTTTTTGTTTTCTTAATGAAATGCAATTGTGTTAAATTGCAGATCTTGAAGGCAAGACGGACTTCAAGATTCAAATTCTCGAAGAGGTAGAAAGACTCAGAACTGAAAGAGCAGAGAAGCAAGTAAAAGATGGGGCATGCATTTGTTGCATGCTGCAACTGTTATCTTGTTGCATTATTTTCTTCTTAAATAAGAATAAAATAATCATCATTAGCCTTCTCACTTGCATTTGTCTATTTTTTTTTTCACAGTCTGCCCTTCTTTTGGAGGCCTTCAATAAGGACAGGGCGTCTTTGCCTCAGCCTCTGCCAAATCCCCCGCCTCTCCCGACTGTTCCTGCTCCTATGCCAGATGCACGCACGCAGGAAATGATAAATGAGAAGCTCAAAAAAGCAGAAGATCTTGATAAGACTCCTTTCTGTATTGTGTGAACCATACTATAAAAAAAATGCAACTTTACTTGCGTTGCAATATTTCTGTTAATAATGCATGATTCAATAGGAACAAAGATATTTTTATCCATTAAAGAAAGGGAGAATCATGTATCTGAATTAACAAATTCGGAATCAAGGTTTATTTGAGTTGGATAGTGGATGAAGATATCATATTCATTTATTGTAATAGGTTAGAATTCACAATGAGCAGTATTGGCGTGAGCCTAAGTGGCATTTTTGTGTTGTTTTCCTTTGCATACTCACCATTCAAAACATGCTTCAGGTGAACAAGGAATGGTGGATGAGGATCAAAAAGTGATGGAAGAGGCTGAAGCGCTCAAAAAGGTTTATAATTTATATGATAATTTGTTTCCATTTGTCTTGTCCTCCCTTATTTTTACTTGTATGCTTTTTTGATATGCTTCTTCCTCTTATTTCTAACCTTCATGTTTATTCAGCTGCCTGCTAGGCATGAGCCTCCCCTGGATTCCTCCAAGTACACTGCTGCTGATGTGCGCATTGTGAGTTCTTTTCCATTTTTAGTTTAATCATTGAATTACATATAGAATAGGAGGAAAAGGTTCAAAAACATTACAAGATGCTAACAATTCCCAGTTAGCATTCTTCTATTGAGATTCCCAGTTAGTATTCGATCTGTGAGTTTTCCTGACCTCAGAGAAGAATTGTTTCTCTCGCACTTGTTTGATTCAGTGTGGATGTGGACTTTGTAAGAATGAAAAAAATCCTTGTGGAAGATATATTTGTATATTAGTGTTAAAAGTCTATCATATCCAGAGTGATATAGGCAAGTGCACGTTAACGTACAGTTATTAATTACTTCCACTTACTCCGGCATGCAAATCCTATTTTCCCAAAAATACTACTGGGAAAAAAGTTACCTGTACAGATAGGAGATAAGTACAAGATTATGAAAATGAAGGATTTTTTATATGCTTGTCAGAGTGGAAACTACTTTGAATACAAATTAGAAATTAAAACTTAGAAAACAATTAGAGCTTTTAATCTTTCTAGTCCAAGGGCTGCTGGTGTTCTCTGGCTTGGGTTTCATTTTTATTTGAAGATTAATTTTGTTTGCCCAAACTTAGTTGATAGTGATTGTCCAGAGTATAAAAGGTCTTGGCAGTTATTGGATTGCGTTGCCAAGTGATGAGGTGCCGGATTTTGTAAGTATGACTTGGACATGCCAGTTAAAGGAAGAACCTTACTATTTATTATCTAGGATGCCCCTTTATAAATTATTCTTTGTCACAATTAAGGCAAGACCTTACTATTTATTATCTAAAAGCATTTTTCAGCATTTCTTTGTAATTAATTTGTCAGGAAGAGAGAAAAAAACTACACAAACCTGATCGGCATGATGATCGAAGGTATTTGATTGCTCTTTAACTTGTTTGTCACCTATGGTTTTCTCTCATGTATGACCTTTGCCGAGTCACCAAACTAAACACCTCTTTCAAAATTTCTTGTGTAGATCAAAAGAACGTAGCAGGGACCGTGATAGAGAATCAAGCAGGGATAGGGATCGAGGAGACAACCTGTAACGCCCCGAATTTTCATAATTTGGTTTTTCGGAATTTTTCGAATTTTTATTCCAATTTTACCCTTGGGGTATTTTCGAGTTTTAGTCGAGGAAATAAATTACTATGCCTTGGAAATGTCGATTTCAAGTTGGTATTGTTCATGGTTCGGGTCCCGTTGGAAACGGATTCGAGATCGGGGGTGAAACGCGAAGGTGAATGTGGGTTCTCTTGAAACTACGTCGTTTTGGATGTGAGAAAAAAAAAAAATATGAAAGCGCGTTGACCAGGGGGGTTGACCGCGCCTAGCGGACGACGAGTCGTCCACTAGGACGGCCAACACTAGCCGGCCACTCCCCTTCATCTTTTCTTTTTCTTTTCTTCTTCTTTCTTATTCCTATTTCTCTTCTTCTCCAACCCGCCGCCTCCTCCTACCTTCCTTCTCTCTTTTTCTTTTCTTTCTCTCTTTCCTCTCCCTTCTTCCTTCTCCTCTCGTTTTCTCTCCCCCTGTTACTCCTCTCTTTTCCAAACCCATCATCTTGTCCTCTTCCTCGCGTGGTCACCTAGCCGCCCCCACTTCCTCTCATCTTCTCCTCCCTACTTCGCCGTCGACGTCGTGAGTTGCAGAGGTGGAAGAGTCGCCGCCTCCGGTAAGCCCCGCCGCCCTCTAATTTCCCTTCTCTTTCTCTTTTTTTTTTTTTTGGATTTTGGAGGGTTGAATCGGTTCTGATTTGTTTTGTTGGTGCTTGGGGTTTGTGTGACTTGCGTTGTGGTTGATGTCGGGGTTGTTGTGGGTGGTGGTTCGGTTGTGTTGTGTCGGCTGGCGGGTGTTGATGGTTGGTCGCCGTGGGCTGTCGTTGGTGTGTTTTGGTGGCCGTGGTTGCTGCGTGTCAGGGCTCTGCTTGCCGGTGCTGGTGGCCGGATTCGGCAGGTGGTTCGTGAGTGTGGGTGAGTGCTTTTCCGGGCAGTGGCAGGTTGCTGCTGTTCTGCGAATCCGGGCAGATTCAGTTCCGGCAGCAAGCATTCCGGGTAAGGAATCACTTCTCCGATTCTTATGTTGTCGATATGATGAACAGTTGGTATTGGGTTGTTGGATTGAATATTGTGGTTGTTGGGTTCGTTTCTGGCAGATTTGGGTGAATTCCGGCAAGTTCACCGGAATCCGGCGAAGGCTCGGGAATATTCCGGCGAAGGTTCGGGTTATGATTCCGGCATTCAACGTTATGCTTGTTGTATAATTTGCGTTATTCATGGCATGTACTTATTAAATTCGAATTGGGTTATGTAATTAATTGAGTTTTAGTGGAAACCGAGAGTGTGAGTAGTTTGAGGCCGGTAATTACCGACACGGGTAAAACCTTAGGCCGGGAATCTTTGGACATTGGATTAACTTTGGACTTAAGTAACGGGCTTTAAGCCCAATCCTATGCTCGGCTTAATAAGGACTTAAGGAAGTGGGCTTTAGGCCCGGAAATGGAAATTGGGCTTAGATTGGGTTTTAGGCCGGGAACATGTAAAGAACATAAAGAGTGGGCCATAGGCCCGGGAATTTCTTTTGGACTTAGTTGGGCTTAAGCCCGGTGAACCTTAGGTCCCGATACTCGGAGTTTTTGGTGAGAGAACATTAAGTCGGGTTTAGACCCGAGAATTTTGTATTGGCTTTCTAGGGACGGGTTTTACTCAGTTGAGCTTTACATCGGCATTCATGCATAGTTTTGTTTATTTCTTTTAAAACTGTTTTGTGATGTGTATATGTGCCGGTATTCAGGCACGGGTGTTACCTCGGGTGCTGGTGGATCGGTTTTGGGAAAGGCTCCACAGGACAATCGTCGTTGAGGTGACTTTATATGTCTTTTTACGTTTGTATGCATGAGCTCGTTGGATTGGATTTGTTTGAGTTGCATGCTTGTTTGCTAACATGCTGTAATCTGTATTGTGTGCCTAAGTGTATTATTTGCTTATAAGCTGGATGTTGGATTTGTTATGGAATATAACATGTGTGATTTTGGGTGTTTCGTGTGATGTGTTGTAGGTCGGAGACCCGGTGATCTGTTTAAGCTGTTTTATCACACAACCCTGTTAAATCACATTCTCTTGGCACACATAAACTCATAATTTGTGAATAAAGATAATGTACAGTAGAAGTTAGGCTACTGTGTGCTGATGACCGGTTGTTTCGAGCGGGAAGTGATACCCCTCGGGTTTGCATGCGGGTTAGCATGTGGTATGCGGATTTGCATATGGGCCTGTGATGGCCGGTTTCTACCGCCCTCCTTCTACCTCCCCCTTTCTACCTCCCTCTTTCTCTCTGTCTCTCTCTCTCTCTAAGGATATGTTTGGGCTTCTTGCCTGGTTTATTTGGGCTTATGCCTGGTTGTCTCATGAGACGGGACCGAGCTCGACGCACACAGTAGGGGGCCCTGAATAATAAATCATAATAAGAAAACTTAACGCACAACAGATGGAGAATAATAAACTGTATGCTTGATTGTGTTGGCATGTTAGTACTGATTGTTGTATGTTTGCATGCTAGTCTGTTGCTCTTCTTTCCTTTCGGACTTGATCTGCACACTCTCATAATTAGACTTATATTGCTCACTGAGTAGGCGACTCACATAATCGCCAACGTTGTTTTTCAGACTTTAGATAGCGTGCAGTCACTTTCCATCCTTCCAAAGTACGGACGTGGTTATCTCAGCAGGTAGCTGTGCTTGATCTCCCGGTTGGGTCTATAGAGTCGGCATGCATGTTGTCTTTGTTTCTCTTATTTTTACTCCGTGTGTTTCTTCTGCTGCATTGGATTTCTATTGAGATGTCACTATTGATTCTGGATTATTTTATCGGCGGATTGCCGGGATTTATTATTGATGATGTATCGGCAGGATGCCGGGTTTGATTTGAGGCTTGCTAAGCCAGTTGACTATGTTTGTTATGACATCTCTTTTTATTGAGGATTTTGGATATTGTTTTTGATATTGATTTTCGTGTCCCGGGTTTCAGGGGTATTTTAGTAATTTCCTTTATTTAAGTATTTTATCTGCAAAATTGGGACACTGGTGTTTCAGCTTGGTAGCGGAGCAGGCTTTAGATCCTTGGTTTTTAAAAGTGTCTTGAACTTTGTTTTCAAAGTGATTTCTGTGTTTAAGCCTGTTTCCGGATTTATGACTTAAAGGTGTTTTTGACTCATTTGCATTCATATAGGCGTCGATATGGATCACGAGGGACAGCACAATGCTGAGGATGACGCCGCTACTCATGTCTCCGACAATGTGTCGGTGATGCAGGTTCCCGTTGGTCAGGGGAACAATAATGCAGCAGAGAATAATGCTGCAGGGGGTGGAGGACAGAATGCTGTACCACCTGTTGTGAACCCAGCATTCCAGCAGTATCAGGCTTTTCTGCAGTGGCAGCAGTTCCAGCAGTTTCAGCAGCAGCAGCAGGGTGGCCAGCCGGTGGCGCCTGCTGCAGCAGGTGGTATGGAGAGTGGATACAAACATATGGATAAGTCTGCTGTGAAGGAATTCACAGGTGAAGGGGGCAAAGTCAAGGAGTTTGATGATTGGTTTCGCCAGGTGGAGAATGTTTTGGAGAAGTTCACCTGTGCACCTGAGTAGAGGGCTCGATTAGTTGCACACAAGTTCACAGGGTATGCATTGTCATGGTGGCAGGATCTTGTGGCCAATCTACCGAAGCCTGTAGAGATGCCTTGTTTGGATTTCAAGGAGAGATTCTACAAGAAGTTCCTTACTGTTGGTTTTCTGGAGGAGCAGAAGAAGCAGTTTCTTGAGGTGAAGCAGGGTCTAGATGAGACTGTATCAGCTTTCAGGATCCGGTATAGCATTCTTCTCTCTTATGCTAGGGAGTTTGTGCCCGATGAGTTGACCAAGTGTAGGCGGTTTGTTAACGGCTTACGTACTGAGATAGCGATGGCTGTGGCTGGTGGAGGGCACAATACTTGGGAGGCAGTTTGTGCCGCTGCTTTTGATGCTGAGAGAGTTCAGTTGCTCGGGAAGGAGGCTCGGGCAGCCGAGCAGAGGAAGCAGTCATCGGCTTCGGGTCAGAAGAGGTAGTATTCTGATGCTGGAGGTGCAGAGTATTCGTTTGGACAGAGTTCTTCTTATCAGGGTTCAAAGAAGTTCCGAGGACAGAATTATCAGGGTGGACCGGGCAGATCCTCAGGAGGACGGACCTATCAGTCTGGTTCTCGGGGACGGGGTTCCTCGGCACGGTTCTTGGGTACATGCTGGTATTGCAATACGCCGGGACACCAGAAGTCTACTTGCTACAAGTGGATGAGGGATAATGGTGGCAGTGGTTCTCAGTATACAGTACAGAGTTCAGTGGCTAGTGGTGCTGTGTCTTCTGGTCCGAACAGGGGTGGCGGACAGCAGGGTCGAGGTCGTGGAGTTTCTAGAGCTCCGAACCGCGGGGGTGCGACTCAGTCTGCTGCAGCTCCTCGGGTTTATGCCATCACCCGAGAGGAGGCTGCTGATGCTCCAGATGTTATAGCAGGTACCTTTATGGTTTTTGGTCAGTTTGCACATGCTTTAATTGATCCTGGTTCAACACATTCTTTTGTATCACGTGCATTCATGACTACTCATAACATAGAGGATGATAACCTTAGTAGACCCCTAAGAGTCCGTTTACCCACTAGAGACATGGTAGTTGTTGATCGAGTTTGTAGGAATGTGACGATAGAGTATGACAGTGAGGGTTTTCCTTCTGATCTTGCTGTCATGGATTTGGGAGAGTTTGGTGTTATCTTAGGCATGGACTGGTTGTCCAGACACCAAGCAGGGAAGTGTCCTTATCTTCTTTATTGGGGCATAGATTGGTGTTTGTTGGAGAACGAAGAGTTCTATCGGCGTGCTGTATCTCGGCCATTCAGGCTTTCAGGATGATCCGAGAGGGTTGTGATGCCTTCCTTGCTCATGTGGTCGATTCTTCGGTACCAGTACCTGGTGTGGAGGATATTCCTATTGTTCGGGAGTTTCCCGATGTATTTCCTGATGATTTACCTGGGTTGCCTCCGGAGCGGGAGGTGGAGTATACAGTTGACTTGGTACCGGGAGTTGCACCTATTTCTATACCGCCCTACAGAATGGCTCCGGCAGAACTTCAGGAGTTGAAGAAGCAACTGGAGGGGAATTTATAAGGCACAGGCGGAAACTGGTGAAATAAAAGGGCATTATTTGAATGCTACTGCAGGTACATGCGAAGAAATGATGAAAAGAGCTGTATTTGCCAGAGAATTGGGAGTTCCTATCGTAATGCACGACTACTTAACAGGGGGATTCACTGCAAATACGAGTTTGGCACATTATTGCCGAGATAATGGTTTAC